>MJUU01008070.1:192284-214246 GCA_002080025.1 Modiolus philippinarum
TTTTTTTTCAAAATTACAGTATTCTTATTTGGTTTCCATGGCAACTGAAAGATCCACCATCCATTACAACCCATAACAGAACACCATTCAAAAAAAATTTGGGCAGGGGTTCCCCTTATAATCAAAGTAATACATATTGCTGAAATTAAAACATTCAGACCACATTTCAAATAAAAATTCAAAAATTAGGGCAGAGGTTTCCCTTAAAATCAATAGGGCCAATGTAAAAACTATGTTCCAGATGGTGGCCCTCTTGGATGAGTTACGGAGCTACCAGATACATTTTTGGATGGGACCACCTAAGAACAATTGTGGCTTAGTTTGGTTATAATTGAACTAGTAGTTTCTGAGAAGAAGATCTTTGAATGTATTTTCCAAAGGGTCCAATTTTAAAACTATGTTTCCGCTGGCGGCCATCTTGGATATAGCGCGAACCCAAAAAACTCTATTTTTGTAAGGGAGCACCCAAGGACTATTGTGACCAAGTTTGGCGCCAATTGGCTTAATAGTTTCAGAGAAAAAGATTTTCAATGTGTTTTCCCATAGGGTCCAATGTTAAAACTATGTTTCCTGCTGGTGGCCATCTTGGATATCGTGTGGACCTGAAAAACACCTTTTTTGTAAGGGTCCACCAAAGGACTATTGTGGCCAAGTTTGGTGCCAATTGGCTCAGTAGTTGCAGAGAAGAAGATCTTTGAATGTGTTTTCCAATAGCTTCCAATGTTAAAACTATGTTTCCCGCTGGCCGCCATCTTGGATATTGCGCAGACTTGAAAAACACCTTTTTTGTAAGGGACCACCAAAGGACTATTGTGGCCAAGTTTGGTGCCAATTGGCTCAGCAGTTTCAGATAAGAAGATCTTTGATTGTGTTTTCCCATAGGGTCCAATGTTAAAACTATGTTTCCCGCTGGCGGCAATCTTGGATATCGCACAGACCTGAAAAACAACTTTTTTCTACGGGACTATGGCCAAGTTTGGTTCCAATTGGCCTAGTAGTTTCAGAGGAGAAGATCGTTGAATGAAAAGTTTAAACCGGAAGGACGACGGACGGACAGACGACGGACGCAAAGTGATGGCATAAGCTCACCCTGGCATTAGCCAGGTGAGCTAAAAAAGGGGGGGACCTTGTCAGCATGTTCTCTTAAACGGCTGCTCGGAGTTTGATGAAATGTTGCACAGTTGTAGTACACTATCTGAATATGTGCATGAAGTATTGTGGCTGCTGCCTGAAATTTTGAAGGGGAGATAATTCGTCTTTGAATATTATTTGGCAATGGGGGTATGAACCTTGTCAGCGCATGTTCTCCTTAATGACTTCTTGGATTTTGATGAAATGCTACACAGTTGTAGTACACCACCTGAAGATGTGGTTCCTGCCTGGAATTTTGAAGGGGAGATAATTTGACTTTGAATATTTTCTGGAAAAAGGGGGAACAAACCTTGTCAGCGCATGTTCTCCTAAACCGCTCCTTGGATTTTGATGAAATGTTACACTGTTGAAGTACACCACCTGAAGATGTGCATGAAGGTATATGGTTGCTGCCCAGAATTTTGAAGGGGAAATATTTCATCTTTGAATATTTTCTGGAGAAAAGGGGGGGGGGTCTATTATTGTATCCACATTAGTTCTGTGTCCATGNTTTGTCAGAAGCTTTGTATAGTCATGCCATATTGTGGGATGCGTTTTCAAACCTGTCGGGATGCTACTTCCTGTTTATAAACTTAGTCAATTTTTCATTATTCTGTCCATTCGTAAAGCTTTTCGCTGCAATAGTAAATGATACAGACTTGAAATTTTGTCAGAAGCTTTGTATAGTTATGCCATATTGTGGGATGCATTTTCAGACCTGTCAGAATGCTACGTCCTGTTTACTGACTTAGTTTAATTTTCATCATCCCGTTTAATTTTCATCATCCCGTCCGTCCCTCACAACTTTCATACAGCTTTTCTCTGCACTGGTAAATGATACTTGAAATTTTGTCAGAAGCTTTTTGTAGGCATGCCATATTGTGGGACACATTTTAAGACTTGTGGGGTACTACATTTTGTTTACCAACTTTGTCAGGTTATTAGAGACTGGAAGATGAGAGCAGGGGTATTACTAGTGAGCATTTGCTCACAGATCCCTTGTTTTTACAAAATTAGGACAGAAAATGATTTAAATATTTCAAAGGGGAGATAAATACATACATTAATTCAATTTGTTGATAAAATGGTATGTATAGTCTAATTGATTGCTCAACTTATTGATTATTGATTGCCAGGATTATTTATCTTCAACCTCCTGAATTAAAAACTTGAACAAGATGCATCATTACCAGGTCTGATGTCGTCTCACTTCAGAATAAAGCCACAACCACAGCGTCTTCCTCTGTTGGTAACTGTTTGTCAGACACAATGCAGAAAATGATTGACGGGCAATTAAAATTTCGATAAAAAAGAATTTCAGTGTTGTCCTGACCCTCATTCATTTTCCATCCTTATGTTAAACGATGGGGGAAAATTCAAATATATTGATTATTTTGGTAATTTCGATCAAATTTTCTGTTAGCACTGGCAGATCTGGCCTTAGAAATAATTGGGTTCCAATGAGATTGAAGAAAAAAGGGGTTCCTATCGATTTTTTGTCAGTTTTTAGCTTACCTGGCTATGCCAGGATGAGCTTTTACCATCACTTTGCTTCCATCATCCGTCGACCCCGTCTGTCAGTAATACTTTTCCTTAAAGCAATATCCTTCATGAGAACTGTTGAATAGATACTGAAGGTAACTAAACTTGCCACTAATGATACTTGTGAGGTGTTGACCAAGTGTTGGTACTTTTGTACCGATCTGTCATCCAACATGGCCTCCAGCTTTGGACTTAGTTTTCATTATTGGACCCGCATATTAAGATCTTCAGAACTGCATTATAGATAAACAAAACATAGCATAAATGGTACTTGTGTGGTACTGAGCAAGTGTTGTTACTTTGGTGCTGATCAGTTTTAATATGGATGCCAGCGGTGAACTTAGTTTTAACATTGGACCTTAAGGGAAATGCATACAAAGATCTTCTTTTAGGGAACTACTGAATGGATTTAAGCTAATTAAGTGTTGTTACTTTGGTGCCTATCCATGGCAAATCTTGTAAAACATTGGACCCTAAGGGGAAATGCATACAAAGTTCTTCTAGATAACTTCTGAATTGATTCAAACCAAACATGGCATGAATGATACTTTTTCAGTGCTAACCAAGTGTTGTTATTTTGTTGCCCATCTGCCATCCAACATGGCTGCCACCTATGAACTTAGTTTAACATTGGACCTTATGGGAAATGCATACAAAAACTGCTGAATGGTTCCAAACCAAACATGGCATGCATGATAATAGACCATATCCGAGTTCTGGTATTCAGATTCACTAGTTGTTGTTTTTCCGCCCTATGTATGAATACGTCCCAAACGTGGCCGCCACATGTGACTAAATTCGTGAGGTTTTAGGCTCTATGACGTGACACTTTCTATACTGTGACATATTGAAAAATAGTGTGGTAAATCCTGAAACCATAGGTCGGATATGGTCTATTGTGAGGTGCTGACCATGTTGTTACCTTTGTACCAATCCATCTTCCAACATGAACTGAACATCAGACCCTAAGGTGAAATGCATATAAATATCTTCTTCCAGAGAACTGCTGAATGGATATAAACCAAACCTGGCAGGAATGATACTTGTGAGGTGCTGAACGAGTGTTGTCACCTTGGTGCTGACCCATCTTCTAACATGGCCACCAGCAAGGAAACTTAGTTTAACATTGGACCCTATAGGAAATCCATACAAAGATCTTCTCATCTGAAACCACAACAAAACTTAATCATTTTAGTCATTGGATGGTCCAATTCAAAGCTTATGATTTTAATGTTCATATGTCATCTGATATGGCTTCAAGTGAGGAGACTACATTAAATGCATTCAAAGAGTTTGCTTTTCTGAAACAATCTAGCCAAATAGAACCAAACTTAGTCATGATGTCCTTGGAAGGTGGTCCCCTTCAAAGTTTATGATTTTTAGTTCGCCTCAGTGAAGTTAAGACGGACTATTGGAGTTACCCCAGTGTCCTTGTCTGCGTATATCTAAGTAACTATGCTTGGTTATCATCAAACTGGCATAGGTGCATCTTGGGTTAACTCACAGCCTCAAAGAAAATTAGGTCAATTTGACATATATTTTCCGCTTGGATAGCTTGCCTTCAAATTTACATCCAATTTCATATCCCAGTAACTATAAGTAGTAGGTTCACCAACCTTGTACATGCATGCATCTATAATGGTAGGTCAGAATCCAGGCAAAATTAGGTCACTTTGACCCACATTTTCCACCTGAGTGACTTCATTCAAGTTTATGTCAGAGTTCAGATCTCAGTCATAGTACATGGTAGGATCATGTAACCTTGCTCATGCATGCATCTCTGAAGGTATGTCAGCAATCAGGCAAAATTAGGTCACTTTGGCCCTTATTTTCCGTTTGAGTGACTTACATTCAAATTTATGTCAGAGTTCAGCCCTCAGTCACTGTACATGGTAGGATCATGTATCCTTACACGTGCATGCATCTCTGATGCTAGGTCAGCATCCAAGCAAAATTAGGTCACTTTGACCCACATTTTAGGCCTGAGTGAATTGAATTCAAGTTTATGTCAGAGTTCAGATCTTGGATACTGTCCATGGTAGGATCATGTAACCTTGCATAAGCTAGCACCTCAGATGGTAGGTCAGCATCCGGGCAAAAATATGTCACTTTGAACCACATGTTCCACTTGAGTGGCTTAGAGTGACTTGATTGACTACATTTAGATTTAGGTCTGAGTTCATAGTTCAGTAACTGTATTTAGTAGAAGAATTTTATCATGTTTAAACATTTACTTTAACTGATAGGTCATCTTCACAGGCAAAACAAGATCACTGTGACCATGTGCCATCACGAGCCGAACTTTGTAATCGTTGGTTACCTACCTCATCCAAGATTGCTGTCAGCAGCCAACATAGTTTTATAGAGGAACCTATAGGAAAAGAAATTTAAAGATTTTCTGCTCTGAAACCACTGAGCCAATTGGGATCAAACTTAGTCACAATATTCCTTGGATGTCACTTTCAAAGTTTATGATTTTTTATGTTGGTTTCTAATACAAGATTGCTGCCAGCAGGGAACACAGTTTTAAATAAGACCTTATGGCAAATGTATAAAAAGATCTGCTCCTCTGAAACTAATTGAACAATTTCAGAAAATTTTAACATGATAGGGTCTTCAGGGATCGTCTTTTTATGTTTATATTTCATCCAAGATACTTGCCAGCACTGAACATAGTTAACGATTTGTTATAATTCATGTATTATGCCTCAGCGACTGTAGTTGAGATATTTCTAAGGTCCATTACTCAACAAATATTTATGGAAAAATCATTAGTAATATTTATTAAACAATCATCTCTAAGAATACTTCCCGACCCCTACACAATTTAGTGACGGGGGAACTAATTTCATGCCTGATTGACTTGGATATCTATAGCCATAAATTTATTGATATGGCATCTGTGTCTCAGACACATTTTTTTATACCCCGCCACACGAAGTGGCGAGGTATTATGTGATACCCTCGGTCGTGTGTCCGTCCCCCGAAGGTTTCCGACTGATAACTTGTGAACGAAATAACACAAGGTCTTCAAACTTGGTATGCAAGTTGCTTACCACAAAACTCAGGTCAAGTTCGATATTGGGTTCAGAGGTCCAAGGGGTTCAGGAGTTATGCCCCTTGAAACTTTGAAATTTTGCGAATTTTAGGGTTTCCCACTGATAACTTGTGAATGAAATAACACAGGTCTTCAAACTTGGTATGTAACTTATTTATCAACAAACTCAGGTCAAGTTCGATTTTGGGTTCAGAAGTCGAAGGGGTTCTGGAGTTATGCCCCTTGAAACTGAAATTTTGCGAATTTTAGGGTTTCCGACTGATAACTTGTGAACGAAATAACACAAGGTCTTCAAACTTGGTATGTAACTTTTTTACCACAAAACTCAGGTCAAGTTCGATTTTGGGTTCAGAGGTCCAACGGGTTTAACGGGTTCTGGAGTTATGCCCCTTGAAACTTAGAAATTTTGCGAATTTTAGGGTTTCCTTGTGAACAAAATATTACAAAGTATTCAAACTTGGTATGTAAATTGTTTACTACAAAACATAGGCCAAGTGTAATTTTGGGTTCAGTGGTACACATAGTTCTTGAGTTATGCCCCTTTTAACTTAAAAATTTTGTGAAACGTGGCGGGGTATCATGTAATGCACCATTACTATTTTTCTGTAATTTTATTAACCTTTGTCACTGCACGTATTCAGAGTGATTAGCATATGGCTTTAATATCAGTTTTACTTGTGTTTTTCTTGTGGTAAAACCTTTCTCTGTGGCACAAAATTGCCCTTTGGGACTATAATGCATTTTATTATATTTGTACTTTTATTTCTATTTATAAAGTATTGAATTGTATCTACTCAATAAAACATCATATTGCACAGATCATCATATTGCACACTTACTTTGATTGACGTTTACAGGCCGCACCCCTTTTACACCCACAATAGATATACCATGCCTCTTTTGTTTGTCATCAGTGACTTGAGCCATGTCAATCAAATATAAAAACAATTATGGCACTTCTATACTCTATCAATATGGGGTTTAACGGAGCGCAAAAGATAATATTGACCTCGGGGTAAACCCTCGTTCAATATTACTTTATTGCTCCGTTAAACCCCATATTGATCTCGTAGAAGTGCCGTAATTGTATAAGGTTTCCAAATTGCTGCCTGTAGGTATAACACCACTAATTCAGTCCCCCATAGACTCCCATGTTAAATTGTGCATGTTTGAAACTTTGTAGAAATTTTACTAAAAGTTTTAATAAAGTGACACCTGTCTCAACTTAAAAAGACATCTTTCAGGAAACTCTCATGAGAAAATCAACCCCCCTTAACTTGCATATAAGAAAGAACTGGTTCCCGGCAGTGAACAACACAAGGATCGGTACTTCCTGCTTGAATTTTACAGGAAAAAATTACTCCGCCGCCCATCCCAATAAAATTTTTATTTCTTGAAGAAATTATGTAAATTTAGGCTCAAAAGGAGCCTTACAGTATCAACTGTCAAATTAAATAAGATTCAGCTGCCAACATCTTCAATATGTAACAAAATAAACACTATATTGGAACTATATCGTCTCCTATAGGGACTAAATTCCCGACTGGTTTCCGAATTAGTGGTGTTATACCTGTACAGAGGCATCATATCGAAACAATGAACCATATAAACTTGCAAATAGCAATTCGGCAGAGAAAGGACAGTAATTACAAATATTATTAATTTGATATCGTTTGAGAAATTTGATTAGTGGAGAACTGATCACATGACCCACTGTATTTTTAGAGATTGACTAGAAAACTGTATATCAAAAAGTTATATCGCATGTTACTAAAAATAGAAATGCATATCGCATGGCATGTTTCCATGAATGTTTATAATCTTGTTTGATTTATTTTTATGTATTTTCCAAGAATTAATTACGTGTACATACACACTNAAAAATAAAAAATGTCCTTTTCAGTGTTCAAGTAAATTAATAATATAACAATTGTAGTCTGTGGATGAGGTCGATACGATGTTTTATCATATGTTTATATAAAATAACAGCAGAATTTTTCCCCTGTTAATACTGTCGATTTTTTATATTTAATCCAACTATCTTCAAATTTTTCACAACCGTGTGATACGACTTTTGTTATCAACTGTTTTCGGTTTAAATCAACTGCTTCCGGTTTATATCGCACGCTAAATCCGTAACTGTATTATCATTTTTTCAAACTTGAAGATTCTACGCTACACAAAATTGATTTTTTATCATCTTTTTGAAATAAATATCCTATTTTTTTTCACATTTGAAACATACCCGAATTTATTTTCAAGTCATCTTAAATTATGCTTCACAAACAAAATGTCGTCTTCACAAATTCAACGTTTTGAACTCAAAATTGTGATTCTTCAAAATAAACTTTTGAGATTGCGTATGAAATTGTGGATGTATTTCTTGTTTGAAACATATGATAAAAATATCATAACGAGCAATTTTTCATATCAACCCATTATCAGCCCATGATCAAAATCATCCTTCGAGCCTGTCGGCTCTCGGGCTGATATATTGACCTAGGGCTGATAATGGGTCTGATATGAAAAATGGCATGTTATAATCTATATATATCGACCTCATACACAGACTATAATTGTATAATATAAGAATTACTCTTTTCTGAAATAATGTAATATTCCCAATGAATTAAAAAAGATAAAAGTCTTATCAGTAAAACTATCAGTATATACAGTTTTTTTTCTATGTCACAATTAGTATGAATATAGGCACTTGAAACTTTTAAATGTGATCTGTGAAAGTCGGTATCGCTTTATAAAGATAAATATGATAAATACCTCGAGATAGTACAATTTAGTGGACGTGCCCAGAAGAAGAATCCAGTAGACTTGAGGGATTTTCAGTATAAAAGGTCAAAGGAATGGGACACAATCACAGGCAAGAAAATGGCTTTAATGTTCCACTAGTCATAAAAACGAAATAAAATAAGGATCGCGTCACTGGTCCTAAAATACAAAGTTAATGAAAATGTGTAGAATATATTAATTTGAAAAATCCCTTCACCTACCCACATAGTTTACATAAGTTGTTATTACTTACGCTTGGAATTATAAATACTGACCTCAGTAACCGGTATATCGGGTACAATAGCAGTCACGAAATAGCTTTATAATAATCTCCTTAACTAAAGCTTTAGGGAATCTGATAAGAAAATCACAATTGGTTCAGTTCATAACAACATCGCAAAAACGCTAGGGAAATTTGTATGAATTTGATTCGAGACGAAACATCGAAAGGTAGCCTTCAGGTGGTGCTAAATTAGAAATATTAATAATATATAATATCTGAGCACATATGGTTTTGTAGTGTATTTGCATAAAATTGATCTTTAGCCTTTGCAAATTTTGAAACCTATGCTTTCTTGTATCTTCAATCTCTTAATCTTAATCTGTAGACATTGTTTTACCTTCTGTACAAGAACATTTCAGATATGTGCACAAACGTGTTTGTTTTATATTATCCATTGACTAGAATAAAATTCCATGCATCTACTTCCATCTCCTAATCGGACCAATTTGGTTCAGTCTCTATCATGAGCATTACTTTCACCAATAGACAAGATATAGGCTTTGTCTAATATACCATTTTCCAAATACCAATTCAACTTCAACTATTTTCGTTTGTTTGTCCCTTTAGTGTTACAAACCCTTTACAATATGTACTATTCAAGATCTGGAGTATTACACAATACAGAATAAAGGATATGGAACAAATGTACATAGAACAAGATCCATACAAAAACAAACTTTGATCAACTTTAATCTGAGGTATCCATGCAAGAAATGTCGGCTTAGGCGACATAATATTAGTCACTAGCCTCGCTGTTCTCCAAGACGTATCTACCGATAGAGCATAATGCGGTATCCTAGATCTGGACTTGTGCACGAACTTTAAGCTAAGTCAATCATGCATGACATGAAGGTCAACATAACAGAAGCCCCCCCCCCTCCCCCTTTCCACAGAACGCATCTACAGACAAAATATAAAACACCCAGTAGTTACACATGAGGTTTGGACTCTAAAACTGGAAGCGAGGTCAATCTTGTTTAATATACTTAACAGTTTTTGCCACAATATAGCTGAAATATTGCTGAAGTTGGCGTAAAACATCAATCAATCCATCCATCATACACGGTCAAGGCGATATTATTCGTTACTACACAAGATGCACCTAAAAACAAAATATGTTGCCTCTGAGAGTCGTAGTATCCGAGATCTGGTCTCATAAAAACTTGAACCTCAGTCACTCATGTATTACAGCGGATATTATAATGGTTAATTTCAGCCTCAGGCAACTAGCTTGTTTGGAGTATGAATTGATTCATTGAAATTACACAGTAGGTGTTAATCAACAATAGAATTGCAAGGTCTCTTGTCAAGTTGATTTTTTACTGAAAAGATTATGTTATTTTCTGGCCTTTCAATTATGGCGGATTTCCCGGATGATTAACATATTTTATTTGCAATATTTCAATGAACATACCAATATTCCTCTAGTAACACCTATAAAACTCCTTCTAAACTCCTGTCTTTTGTCTGCTCATCAAGCAATCAAGCTTGTATAGAATTCTATTGTATACCAATTTGTCATCACTGGAGTATCAAGGTAAACCACTTCAGGCAGTACAAATTGGTATACAATAGAATTCTATAGAAACTTGATTGCTTGACGAGCAGACAAAAACCAGGAATTTAGAAGGAGTTTTATAGGTGTTACTAGAGGAATATTGGTATGTTCATTGAAGAATTGCAAATAGAATACGTTAATCATCCGGGAAATCCGCCATAATTTGAAAAAATATTTCATAGATGCTTATATATGTCATGTCACTGTATCTTGTTTTAAATGATTGATGACTTTCCAGTTAATTAAGTGGCCCTGGTGGAACATGATCGTAATAGAAAACTGTTGCTACTATTCTTTTTTTTTTCTGGGTAAACTAGTAGAAGTTCTCATCAATATTGAACTTGTATTCAATTCTCATACATTCTGATTGTTTATAGATGCAAATAAATGAGTAAATAACATCTTTACTTGGCGAGGGCGTTTCATAATGTTGCATAACTTTTGTCCAATCTCCTTTGTAGGTTTAGTATCTTGGTAAAAAAGTATTTTTAATAACGTAATATAATATAATTATACGGAATATTTTACAAATACAAATTAATTTAGTGAATGAATAATTTATCCCAAACTTTGCGAGTAAAATGTGCAGCAATTTTTTTCAGCTCAGTACCGTAACTTCATAAATTGCTTAACTGTGTAAGGAAATCTTTAATTAAAAACTGGTATTACAAAAAAATGAAAGAAAAAAAAATAGGCATAAGAATAAATAAAGTTGAGCAATTGACATGATATGGATCTTGTTTTCAAGATAGTTCATTTTTAAACATGTGGGAAAATGGGAGAATTTAACAATCATGTCATTGTCTTTGTTTTTTTCCTGATTATATTGAAAGCCCTCCCCCCAAAAAAAGATCCAGAAAAAAAATACTGCATGACTCGGTACAATTGCTCTCTTTAGTAATCCATCAGATGGATAAATCTTCTCAGTAAAAAATTCAATTTGACAAAATATAAAGGTTAGAGAATTTAAACCCCACCTTACAATTCCACAGGCATCATTCCGTTTATCGAGAAAATTGCACGTGAAGGACTAGGTAATGGCAGTCAAGTATTGCATTGGGTGCGTGATGAATCAGGCAACGGTTCGTGAAGGACTTTCTATCGAGGAAAACATTGAAGGTCAATGATTATTTTATTATATTCTATTTATAAGGATAGATTTCTAAAATTTCAATATGTCTGTCAAAATGGTTCAACAATACCTATTAATCCATGCTAAATTCATGGTTGGAAAATGCATAGTTTTCTCACAAACGTTGAAGGCAGACTCCTCACCCACATTTTCTACGTGAAGATATGGTCAAAAGGGGTGTTATTTCGTCTATTTTATTTACAAAATAGACTTAATTTTGCAAGATATTGACAAACTTTGATATTGTAATAACCAATGAACTTACTTATGCAACAAAATAATTCTATATACAATATATCAACATTAAAAACATAAAAACTTATATTTTCCGTCCGTGAAAGATTAGGCAACGAACAATTGAGCTTGTGAAGGATGCTCGTGAAGGACTTGACCTTTAAAGAGACTTGGTTGATTTATTAGAGTTAACTCCAGTGAGCAATATTTCAGCTATATCAGAACGAATGCAATTAATCAATTGAAAAAAATTTTAGTAAAAGAAGAAAGAACAAAGGTGGGAGGGATAACCGGGGCAACGAGTTTTGATTGCCACTGGAAAAGGGGTGAAATGGGTAGGACAGGAAATTTAGCCAAAGTGACTCCGCTCTCTTTAGAAAAAATATAGAAGAGGTCTTCATACTGCATGGGGCGTGGCGTGTCTTCGTTAGCGGGCGAGACATTAGGTTCCGTGGAACCTTTACAAATTTTATTACTTAAACTGTTGAAAATATGATTTAAAACAAGAATGTATCTCCCAAGAAACAGATGTCTCCATCATCCTGCAAATGAAATTGAACACAATTTTTGCTGCATTTTTTGTCATTGTTATGGTGAATGAGTGTACAAATTTTCATGAAGATCCGACTAACCGTCTCAGAGAAATCAGCTTAAACGCAAAGGCGAACCTGCAGTTTGACGGACGGACGTATGAACGAAAGAAAGAATCAGATGGACCCCCTTTATGGATGTAAATTATTAAGAAATATTTCAATTGTTGTTATTTTACAGATCAATGTTTTAATTTTATTTAGAATGATTATATAGAACATGTAGAAGGAAAGTAATTAAAAAAAAACTTCAAATGCTTGTTTTTACTACATTTTGCGGACATAAATGTTCTTCATACCGTCGGGAAACCATTTCAAATGATAGAAATAGGTTTTTGGTACAGGCATTTCAAAAGAAAAGGTGGGTTAAACCAATTTTATGGCTAGCTAAACCCCTCCTTTCCACTGCGGTAATGTCCGGTAGCTGCCATTTAAAGGTTATAGACAGTTAAAAGAAATGATCATCCAAGTATTAAATAAAGAAAGAATTTTGAATCAGAATTTGGACCGAAACTTCAAATTTTTCCACAAGGGAATTATATCTATTAAATTTTTAATGATCGTATCGAGGCGGATTTTTTTTAAGCCTAGATTAACAAGGTAGTCGTTGAGATAACTGTGTCTAATGAGAAAGGCAATAATTTGTGCTAGCTCCAGCGTAATTGTAGTGATTTTATGCTGTACATTTTATTCCATGTTGTAAATATAACATGTATAATAATCGCACTTTATTAGATATTTTCCTTTTCGTCTTGTATCATTTACAGCGGAATTAATAAATGAGATGATTTTTTATGCGAACAACATTTTGGGCAACCCATACTATTATATCTTATTTTTTAAATCATCGGAGAACTTCAGGGTTATATACTTGCATCAGCAGATCAAATATCAAATTGTCATTGGCTTGGTCAAGTCGAGCCTTCACGAACCAAAATTTACGTTGCTTGATCCCTCACGTGCAAGAAAAGAGCTTTTTGGTCCAAATGATCCATTCAAAACCATATAATAGAGATATGACATCATCCTAAAGCTTCTTCTGACAATATGTGTTAATATCTGTGGGAATATCATAACAAATAATGAGAAAAGGATAACTATTGTATCAAAATATGACCAAATGTGGGCATATGTCAATGAAAATTGCATAGAGTAAGGTGCTGTCTTTTTGGTTTTTCAGAATACTGCAAGGAATATTCGTAATTTTTTTACACCAAAATATCCATTGATGACTATCATTTTGACAGACAATTTTAGTTTTTTAGATTTCATTTTTGCTTTTAAATAATTGTCTATTAAAAGTTTAATAACGAATAAAAATCTCTGATTTATTCCTTCACGAACCGTTGCCTGATCCATCACGCACCCGATGCATTACCTAGTCCTTCACCTGCAATTTTCTCGATAAACGGAATGATGCCTGTGAATTCTATATTGTTGATTTAACATCCTATTGTGTAATTTCAAAAATCGTCATTGAAAAATTATTTACAAAAACAATACTTGACCAAAAACAAAAAAAAAGTAATAAAATTAAGTTTTTCTGTTTCAAAAAAGCTATATTTTACATATAGTTTTTGTGTGTTTTGGGGTCCTTTTTGGGTGTTTTTCGGTAGTTTTTGGTGTTTGGGGTGTTTTGGGGTAAATCTACGGTTAATTACTCTAATAAGGTAGTTACCCGAGGCTTAAATTTGCATATTGTAGTAAACCATTACAATATCTGCTGTAAATGTTCAACAAACCCCTACTCCATATATTAACCTGAAGCATCCATGGAAAAACTTATCCATCCTTGACTTGATATTCAAAAGACACATTAACTTTCTGACTGACGTATTGATGGACAAAAACGGTAATATATCCCCTCCCGTTGGGTGACGGAATAAAAAAGGACATTTGTATGTCAATGTTATTTATTCCTTGGTTTAACTAACAAGAAAGTAATTGTCCAAAAAGACTACTGATACATACCACATATACCTTGTATTATCCTGCAACAGTTAAGAGGTATGAAATGCACCTAGGGCATAATGATGATTAACAGCAATAAAAGTAGTATAATAGCTACTTAAATGCGACACCACATAGAATTGCTTACTATTTTAGTGCATTTACTCCACATCTTTGCTGTCTTTACAGAGAAACGCACATGGCAAAGTAAATTCGCTAGTTATACAAACAGGAACTAGAGTTAGGAATTTCGGAAACGACAGTGATCCCCGCACACCCTGTTTGACACAAAAGTTGCTATAGACCCTCTGCATAATTGTCAACATTTTTGAAATCAAAATTATCAACATGACCAATAGTCACAATTTTTACTAAAAGGAATTCAAGGATATATTGTGGTTCCGCAGAATTCCAAATCAATAAGTGGTCTTTGAGACTGTAAGGAAATTGAACAAATTTGGAATCAAATATTTTGGAAATCCAATTGGTGAATATGTTTGTTCTTATTGAAACATTTTTTTCAAACTGTGGTTTCAATGTAGGATTAAAACAAGAGTGGACCCTAATAGATGTCTCGCCCGTCCCGCTAAAACAGTCATGTACTACTCAAGAGCAAAATACAAACCAAATATTATTACCGTACCACTTACAGCAATTGAGAAACTATTCTAATTAGAAAAACTTATTTACGTTCACTAGGCCATGAAATTGAGGTCAAGATCAAAAGCCATATGGCAGACTGACATGTATAACCAAGACCAAGCTATGTACCAAATATCATTGACTATTGAGAAACAGACTTAAGCAAAAAAAGCTAACCTGGACTTAAGCAAAAAAACTTAACCTGGGCACTGGACCGTATAATTGGGGTCAAGGTCAAAAGCCATATGGCAGACTGACATGTACTAATCAAGACCAAGCTATATACCAAATATCATTGACTTCTAGCTTGTAGTTATTGAGAAACGGACTTAAGCAAAAAACTAAACCTGGTCACTGGACCGCGAAATATAGGTCAAGTTCACATGATTTTGGGTCCGGCAGATAGGGTTCGCCGTAAGCTACCAATGGATTAAATATTAAGTTTCTACTTCAAAGGCTTCTTTATAAAAACTTGAGTTTACGCCGCCGTCGCCGTCATACTCTGCACGCCTATTTTTCGCTTTCCGCGACTTTCGTCGCGGGCGAGAAAAAAAATAAGTGGTCCTAGAGACTTTCAGGAATTTACCAAAATTGGAATCACATTTTTTTAATCCAATTAATTGTCCCAATCGAAACAAATCCTAAAATAAGAATTGCCATATAAAATAAAAAAAAATAAATGGTCCTAATCGAAACAAATTAGAATTCCAAAAAAATAGTGGTCTTTGAGAATTTCAGGAAATTTACCAAAATTAGAATCAATCCAATTGGTAAAATGTTTGTCCTAATCGAAACAAATTGTAATAGTACGGCTGCTATGAAGACTTCCCCAAAATAAGAGAGACTTTCAGGAAATTTACGAAAATTGGAATCATATATCAGAATTCTAAGTATCCAGAACTCTTTTTTTTCAGACACATGCTCAATTATAAGAAATATGCTAAAATATTAAAAAAAAATATGAGTCTTTGACATTTTCAGGAAATTTATCAAACTTTGAACCGGAATCGAAATTTCCAAAGCTTATTTGCACACCTTCAGACTTATATGCAACAATTCTGCTACAAACCTAAACCCCTAAACCCCAAAATGTCGGAGGAGTCTGCGTCGCATGCGTGGTTCACAATTTGGCGCCTTAGTAAAAATAGACATCTTTGGCCTCTTGTTTGCATCAAGATAAATATTAAAAAATCCAAAAGCTTAATTGCGCATCTACATGCATACTGTATTCAACTCTACAACAAAAATAATTCCCTAAATCCAAGGACTTAGCTTGCGTCGCATGCACGAAGTGTCTAAATCGACATCCGTTGGGACCTTTTGTTTGCACCAAGTCCAATATCAAAACTCCGAAAGCTTCTTCCGCGTATGCAGCATATATGCAACAATTCTAAAAAAAATTAAAACCCTAAATCCAAAAATGTAGGAGGAGTTCGCGTAGCAAGAAAGCGTGACGGACGGACGGACGGAAGGACGGGGGATGCCAACGACAATATCCCCGAACTTTCATTCAAAATTGTGTGGATAAATATTTCGGATCAGTAGATTTTTGGGCGATTTATCGTGTATTGATATACCCCAATATGTTGACATTTGGTGATATAATCACTGACATACCCTAAATGTCTCTGGTAATGCTCGAGATCATGCACATATTACAACCCGAATATGTTTTAATAACATACAAAGCCAATATATTTACTGACGATAGACTCAAAGTGAAATATCGCCATATACTCACCGCCCATGTACTACTGGGTTACTCAAAATTTTGAATCTTTTTTTTTTTTAGAATAAGATATATGTGAACCATTAATCAAATGCATGCAGTTTGACCAAATTTATTGGACTCGTGTGACATCACATAAAAACGCAAGACATAACATATATATCCTTCCAGTTTAAAATATCTGCGTCAATTTAGCAGAGAAAGATATTAACAAAAGATAAAGACTTCTAATCTTTTAATTAAACATAGTTTACAAAAAAAAACACATCGACTAATACTTTAATTTGTAAACAAAATATATATACCAGTTATATACAACAGTTATTTTGCAGCAGAGTTTCCGTTTGACGTCTCGTTGTGTTCTTCGCTTCCATGGTCACTAATTTCCTCTATACTTTTACAGAAATTTGTGTCTGTGTGTTGTCTGATGGGAACGCGGCGTTTTATAGGTTTAGATGCACGTCTTCTAAATAGTTTGATAGCATGGACTTTGGTTGCTATGTATGACAACAAAACTGAAGTACCATGTAACAAAGGCATCACTGTAAAGAACGACACTAAAATCCTCCAGCTATGATCAGTCAGTGCTGATTTATTTTCAGAACACAAAGTCTGTACCGTTTGACGATTTCCCTCCAAGAATAAGATAAAATCAAAAAATTTCTGAGGAATCACAAGTATAATATATGAAATCGAGACTGCAATGCAAAGTTGGGAAACTCTCCGACTATTCAGCTTGTCTTTCGCGGAGGAAATAACCTCAGGAGGTGGAGGGCGGGAATATCGTCTGTTTGAACTGTCGTCTGTTGCCGGTTGGTTCTTTGGAGCCATTTGAACCACGATGTCTTTGATGGTTCTAACAACAACACAGCTTGATAAAATGATTGTTCCGCAAACTACTTCAACTATCTCAACGACAGTACTGTGGGAGGCAGACAATTCACAAACGCTTGACATTGCTGTATCGCCTGTTAATGTCGTATTTACCGACCGGGTAAACAAAATATATGGAATTGTTACAATGCCAAAAGCAGTGATTGCACAGATGATGCAATATCGGAAAGAAAACAGTCTGTGTTTTATGTATCCATACTGTCGGTTCCAAGAAAACAAAAGCAAGCAGTTGCAGGTAAAAAATGAAAAGTTCCTGCTCCATGTGATGAATTTACACGTGGTGTTTCCCAGTATCATCCAACCACAATGTCCACTTTCTTGGAGAATATATGTGATGGAATATGATGTGAGGAATATGAAATGAAAAACCACGAACAACGCCTGCTGCAGCTGCATGTTGCATGATTTGTCTTGTCCCACAACAACCGCAAAAGTAATTTGGCAAATAATACAACAGACAGTCAGGCAAACAACCACAAGCAGGAAAGTCCAGGAGATATTATTTGAGCATACTTCACAGAGTTCCGAATGTAAGACACTATCATTAATACTGATGTTCGCCATCTTCTTCTTTGAATACTGAAAATTAGCCTTTTGGTTGTCTATATTTCAACATGGGAATTATCTTCCTAGAAATGATTAGCCAATCATATATTGGTAAGAAAAATCGTGACAATACATGCTGTATAAGAGATGAATTATGGGAGATTAATAGTCACGAACGGTTTAATATTTTCTAATTAGGAATCTGATTTCAGGCGATTACAGTGTAATAAAACCTGGTCTTATTTTGAAAAAAAGTAATGATTTCGTATTACACTTGTCTTCATGATAGAACTGACGGGAAATAATACCTATATCATTTTACATATTGTTAATGATACCAGAAAATGTTAATACATGACTGTAGAATTGAAGGTTAATAGCGATGTGTTTGAAAGAAAGAGTGTTAAAGACAACGACATTTGACTGGAAAGGAGGGGTAATGGAATTGGCAAAGTGATTACGGAATAATGCTGGAATAAAAGAATATGAAAATATCAAAATTACACAATAACTTATATAGTTTTCGACAAAATTGAAAATACGTGTGTTGCGGACTAAAACAAAAGAGTAGAATATAATGCAGTCTTATTACTGGGAGCTGGAAAGTCATATCAAGTTAGTAGCTAATTCTCCATACCACTAAAGGTGACTCAAAGTAATAGGGGATCAACTTAAATCATCAAATCGCACGGAGCCAGTCGGAAAAAATGACAACTGCAAAAATAAATAGCATCTCCATTCCATACAGATAACTTACAACACTAATCAAGATGGGTAAAGATGACAAAGGACACGTAATAGATCATCCAAATGGAATACAAACCAAGTAATACATAGATAGCTATCTAACTTTCCGCTTCGTTTACATTCTTTGTTTTTACACAGGACACCTGAAAATCCTTGCCGTTTTGTGTCTGTCCATTTTATGACAAATTTACAATATCCCATTTGTAGAGCATTACAACATAGGCATTTATCATATCTAATCAATAATGAAATCAATAAAGGACTCACAAAGGACATGCCATTCAACCGACAATGTGACACAAAAATCGTTTTGGACATATTCGGTTCATAATAAATCTGACAAGATTATTGAGTATGAAGAAAAACAAACAATCATCAGGGCTCACTGGTCGTGTTGGGCATATCTAAAGAACGTTAAGAACAGAAAATAACCATCAAAAATATGATGTCATCCAAATATTTTCGGACAAATCTGAGGAACAGAAGATAGCCATTAAAGTCTCACCAGTCGCGTTGGACACTTCTGATGGAGAGAAAATAACCCTAACAACTCAAATGGCTCACTAGCCGAGTTGGACACCTCTAAAAGACAGAAAATAGCATTGAAAACTCAAAGGTCTCACTAGTCATGTGGATACCTGTAAAGGACAGAAATACACGGCCTTACTAGTGTGTTGGAAAATGCTTAAAACAGAAGCTAACTTTTCAAACATTATAACTTAACTCATCGTTTTGGACATATCTGAAGAAAAGCAGATAATCAGCTTTTACATTTCCTAAGTCTAATATGTGTTTGACAATTCTGAAAGAAAATAGAAAATAGAAAAAAAGAAAAGAAAAATCCTTTCAAACTTCAAGGTCTCATTAGTCTTTTTTGGAAACATCTCAAGACTAGAAGCTGACCGTTAAAACTCCAAGATCTTACTAGATGGCCATTTAAACTAAATGTCAAAATAGGTGTGTTGGACATAGAAAGACATCCGTTTCAATCGTATTTGACACGTCTGGTGAAAAAGCAGATATAAACATCAATACATTTCCAAAGTCTTATTAATCGAGTTGCACACAGTGGTAGAACAGAAGAAAAACCAATAAAACATCATTGCTAATTAGTCGTTGTAACCAAATTTGAATAACAGAAGACAGCAAATAAAAATCTCCTATGTCTAACTAGTAGTGTTGGACATATATTATGAACACGTTTAAATCTTCAAGGTTTTACTAGTCTTGTTGGACAATAGAAAAGAAGAAAAAGCAATAAAACTTCATGTCTAACTAGTCGTGGTGGCCAAATTTGAATGAAACAGGATACCCATTATATCTTCAATGTCTTGCAGGTCGTGTTAGGCACCTGAATAGAAGACATCCCTAAAACTCTAAAATCTTAATATTTGTTTTGGACAAATCTGAAGAACAGATCATTGCCATTTAAACATGTCTTTTTAGTTGTTATGGACACGGGTATGGAAAAGCAGAGTGCTATATGTTAAAAGGAAGATAGCGATTAAAATTTCTAGGTCTTAAACTAGTCTTGAGGGACACATCTGAAGAACAGAAGATAATTGTATATATTCAAAAGCCTTAATAATCGCATTGGACACATCTAAAGCATGCAAGATTGCTAATAAAACCCATTGTCTAACTAGTCGTGAGGCCTTAATCATTAAGACTACAAGGTCTTACCAGTCGTGTTGGGCAAATCTGAAGAAGAAAAGACAACCATTTGAACTTCAAGGTCTTACTTATTGTGTTGGACAAATGTGCAGAGCAAGGTATAAAGATCAAAACGGTTTAATCGTGATGAACACGGTTGTAGGAAAACCTAGTACTATTAAAACCTCAAGGTCTTATTGGAAACATCTGCAGAACAGAAGTCTAAGCTTCTTGTGGTCGTATTCGACACATTAAAACAAGGTGCTCAATAAAACTTCATGTCTGACTAATCAAACTAGCCAAATATGAGGAACAGAAAATGTCAATCACAAATTCAAAGCCTTACCAGTTGTGTTGAATTAATCTGAGGAAAATGGGATAACCATTGAAGCGCAATGTCTTTTAGTCGTGCTGAAGAACAGAGGATTGCCATTCAAACATGCAGAGGGACAGAGAATTGCCATTAAAACTTGGAGAAGGACAGAGGATTGCCATTAAAACATGTCTTTTGGTCCTGTTGAATATGTCCGAAGAACGGCGGCAGAGTACTACTAAAACCCCAGACAGTAGATAACGATTGGAATTCAAGAGTCTTACTTGTCGTGTTGAGTAGTAGAGATGGAGAGCTTTTAGGCATCCGAAAACCCCTTGGCACAAAATAAGACCAAACACTCGTCCCTACATGGCGTCACCGTATCCCATGACTCGCTCAGACCAGCTTACCTAAAAACGTAAGGACGCATACCGGTAACCTATAATTCACGTACTATGATTGATACCTACCGTATGACTCGGATCCGCTTACGTTATATGGTCTTGGCGCATTCTCTGTGACTCAGATTCATGACTCGTACAAATGAATGTTCATATTTCTTGTTACTGTACGTGCTACATATCTGAATATGATCAAGTGGCCCTACACGACGTCAGAGGAAGTGGAAAAGACGTTACCATATAAGGAGAGGAACTTCGAGGGACATGTGACTAAATATGGAAAACGCATTGTTATTGTTAAATTTGAATGACCATATTTGGAAATGGGCTGTGCTTAATCTCGAGTGTTCGTGTGTACCGGCCTTCATGTCGACCACCATGTATCTGAAAGGTCTCTTCATAGCCTCTTCGATATTCTGCACCTAGAAATATCTGTGGTTCGGGTACACCTGCCTTCCGAGTGCGGTGACTGGTTGGCGAACGACGGGAATGTCGAAGAGGACAAGGTAGTTGCAGTTTCTTCTCTGGGTCGGGTCTGATTCACGGCTACCACCGACAGGTTCAGATGATGCGATCTTTTCGTGAAGAGGTCGTTAGTGCGGGGATTTCTGACCGAGGTCGACATCAGGTCATCAAACACCAGCATGTTTCATGTCCACGCATCGAAGAAGCTGTCTCCGTCCAAATCGGACGGGATACCGGGAACAAAGTAAAAAATATTCCGATCTCGTCGTCGCATAGGGGTTGAGAACGCTTGTACAGCCAGATGATT
>MJUU01008070.1:222537-236022 GCA_002080025.1 Modiolus philippinarum
ATTGCTAAATGTTGAGCAACGCAACGTCCATGTATTTTCCCCTTTGTCCATGGATTTGGGGTTTCAACAAATTAAAACAAACAAAGTGTTCTAACAACTCCTGTCATCCGTTGCAAGACAAAAAAAAACAAAAACAAAACAAAAAAAAAAACCAAAAAAAACCCCAAAAAAACCCCCAAAAAACCAAAAACAATGGCGCACATTTCAACATGAAGCGCTACCGCGCTTCATTAAAAATGTGCTTCGGTCAACACTTTCATACCCCAAATGAATGAAACTTCAAAATAATGCATTCAATTCTTAAATAAATTTGCTAAAATAGTTTCAGAGAAGATGATGAAAAGGATGGTTTTCTCGGGCTCCAATATTAAACTATGTTCTGTACTGGGGGCCATGTTTTTGTCGGATCTTAATGAAATGAGATATTTTTGTAAAGTACCTTTCAAACATCATTCCTGTAAAGTTTGGTTTAAATTACTTCAGTGGTTTCAGAAGAGAAGATGAAAATGTGATTTTATCTTTGGATTCAATGTAAAACATAAGCTCTGCGCTGGCGGCCATGTTTTAATTGGATCAGAGCGAAATGAGCAATCTTTGTTCAGGACCTTTAGTACATCATTCCTGTAAAGTTTGGTTGAATTTGCTTCAGTGGTTTCAGAGGAGAAGATGAAAATGTGATTTTCACATAGGGTCCAGTGTTAAACTATGTTCCGTGCTGGCGGCCATGTTTTTTATCGGATCGCAAGGAAATGAGCATTCTTTGTTTTTGTTAAATGTGATTTTATCTTTGGATTCAATGTAAAACATAAGCTCTGCGCTGGCGGCCATGTTTTAATTGGATCAGAGTGAAATGAGCAATCTTTGTTCAGGACCTTTAGTACATCATTCCTGTAAAGTTTGCTTAAATTTGCTTAAGCGGTGTCAAAGGAGAAGATCAAAATGTGATTTTCCCATAGTGTCAAATGTTAAACTATTATCTGTGCTGGCGGCCATGTTTTTGATCGGATCTGAACGAAATGAGCAATCTTTGTACCCTCCATACATTATTCCTGTAAAGTTTGGCTGAATTTGCTTCAGTGGTTTCAGATAAAAAGATGAAAAGATGATTTTCCCATACGGTCAAATGTCAAACTATGTGCCATGCTGGTGGCCATGTTTTTTAATGGTTCGGAACGAAATAAGCAATCTTCATGAAGGACCTTTAGTAAATCATTCCTGTAAAGTTTGGTTGAATTTGCTTCAGTGGTTTCAGAGGAGATGATGAAAAGTGATTTTTCCCATAGCGTCCAGTGTTAAAATATGTTCGGTGCTGGCGGCCATATTTTTTATTGGATCAACGCGAAATGAGTAATCTTTGTAAAGGACCTTTAGTACATCATTCCTGTAAAATTTGGCTGAATTTGCTTCAGCGGTTTCAGAGAAGAAAATGAAAATGTGATTTTCCCATAGGGTGCAATGTAAAACTATGTTTCGTGCTGGCGGCCATATTTTAATCGGCTCGGAACAAAATGAGCAATCTTCATGAAGAACCTTTAGTACATCATTCCTGTAAAGTTTGGTCGAATTTACTTCAGTGGTTTCAGAAGAGAAGATGAAAATGTGTTTTTTCCCGTAGCGTCCAATGTTAAAATATGTTCGGTGCTGGCGGCCATATTTTTTATTTGATCAAGCCGAAATGAGCAATCTTTGTTAAGGACCTTTAGTACATCATCCCTGTAAAGTTTGGCTGAATTTTCTTCAATGGTTTCAGAGGTGAAGATGAGAATTTGATTTTTCCCATAGGGTCCAATGTTAAACTATGTTCGGTGCTGGCGGCCATGTTTTTTATCGGATCGGAACGAAATGAGCAGTCTTTGTAAAGGACCTTCCATACATCATTCCTGTAAAGTTTGGTTGAATTTACTTCAGTGGTTTCGGGGAAGAAGATGAAAATGTGAAAAGTTAACGGACGAACGTCAGACGAAGGAAGACTGGCGCCAAGTGATGGCAATAGCTCAAACTGACCCTTCGGGTCAGGTGAGCTAATAAAAGACAATCGCAGCATGTACACAACCACAGGGCACTCATAAGTCGATCTCAAGAAAACTTAGCATAAAAAAAATAAGAGATGCTAGCACTATAAACAGTGTGGTCAGAATTACAATTGGAAATTACAAAAAAGAAATACCAAAATTTAAAAGTATGATAGTGTATCAGTAGTATGAAAAGGGGGATTCTGCCGCACAAGGGGAAAACCTGCATAGGACCCCAACCCCGACGGCCAAATGCAAATAGAGCATAGGGTAAATACAAGAATGGCATATGTATTCGCTGATAGACAAGTCGTCCCACAGGAAAGTGGGGATCAGGACACCTTAAAGGGAAGGATGTCACAGATTGATATAAATAAAGATATGACATCCGAAAGAAATAAGATTGATCGGTCCCAGGATTTCTTTCTGGAGAATGAAGAAGATTTAGAAGATAACACCCCAACCCCCAAAAGCAGCAGCAGTGCTGCAATGCCCCCAACCTGGCGCAGGTGGATGATCACACCTAGCAGTGTCAAAATTGCGGGGCGGAGAAAGTCAAGATACGATTTGAACATCAACCAGGGGAACAGAAGACCAGCTGTGGCGCCCCACTCAAGAGGTAGAAGGGGCAGTTCTGCAAGAGCAAGCCCGGGAAGGACGGTCTCTGCTGGAGGCATAATAGGCAACCAAGCGAGATGGAAGAGGAGAATCCCATTCCCGTCGAGGGTAAGATGGTGGTCAAAGAGACCATGAAGACCCTCCGCCAAATAGCTAAGGATGAGGGTCTGAAGGGGGTCAGTAGGAAAAACAAAGAGGCCTTAGTGAAGCTCATCGAGGAGAGAACCACCCGTAAATTTGTCCGCCAGGAAGTCTTCAGCAAGAAACAGCTCAAAGCGCTGGCAACGAATCGCGGCCTCACAAAGTACTCTCAGCTCAAGAGAGATGATCTGATCCAGCTGGTCGAAGAAGATATCAAAAATGCCCCAGTCGAGGATAAGATCAAGGTCACCGATAGGCGGGAAGCTCTGAATGGCGTATTTGGCACGGTCGTCATCGAACCCGTAAAGTCGCACGACGTAGCCACGTTTCTCAAAGTAAGTCGGAGCACAATCCCCACCACCATCTCAGATGCTCATGTCAAAAAGAAGGGATTGAAGGTGCACTAAGTGCTTCCAGCAGAGATGGTGAAGACCAACCCTGTGACCGGAGAAAATACCTACATCACCCCTTACTTCCGATCATCCCAGACTACCCTCACCCAATCATCCTACCTTGAATTGGAGATTGCCTTCCAGTCCAATATCCAGTGGTATTTAAACAAAAGAAATTGAGCTCTCGTTTAGAAAAGATAAAAAAAAGTCGATTACAATGTTTAGGTCTGTTGTTAGGTGCTTTAAAAGTTACTTATAATGTAAAATATTCTACTTTTTCATGTGCGTATGACAGACTTCTATATATACAAATGACAAAAAGTTTTTGATTGAATGTACTTTGCATATTTTGGAAGAAAAATGATATTTTTGATAATTTTCCTCTTATAGAGACTTGTGGATCGTACCGTTTCTTATAGCCTGACAATGACCAGAAAAAATATGCTTTTCTTTAAATAATCATCTTTTCACGTGCCGATTTTCGGCAGGGTACATGTAGAGGTTCAGATACAATAAATTAAAAAAAGACGATATTTCGCTGTTTTACTTTCCATTTTTGTTTACGAAATCGATTACTCCTCACTCATACACGTGGTTTCTTTCAATGAGGACACGCCTCTTTTTCCTGATCGATACGTAGACTTGACCATTGAACCAATGAAATCTTGCGATGATGATTACCGGGTATAAAAATTAAATGGAGCTGTTTCAGGACAACATAATTTTCTTAGCAACAACGAAAGACCTTTTGGATGACATCGTTTCTTACGCAGTAATCGTCACTAAAGTGGCCTATAAATGATGTATGTTAAAAAATCTATCTGTACATAAAATTTTGTCAGGGTTCATGCATTTTAACACCCGATAACAATTGATTTTGACCAGTCTGTCAATTGAATATTTTTTTCACGACAGTTAATTATTTAAGAAATTCTCGTATCAATCCTTCTTATGGACAAGTTTAATCATTTTTCCCTACAGAGCAAAGGTCTGGTAATTGAATGACGTTTGAACTAAATATTGTATTCGTCTGTTTCTTTTTTAATCTTAACATTTTGTCGGTTGTTTACTTTTGTCGCCATGCTCTTATTTTGATCAGAAAGTCTTAAAATCACAGATTCTGAAGAGTTTTTCTAGAAGGGAGATAATTTTATACCACTAGATTTCCCGCTGCTTCATGATGGAGAAGGAAAAGGAAAATATGGCAAAGTACATGCGGGAAGGGAGTGGGTGGACGTTCGGGCACATCGAGAAGCTGGAAATCCATCTCAACCAATTCAAGCCACTCAAGGGGGGCTCCTTCATGCCAGCCCCATCGGCTCTCGCGAGAGAAGGCGATCATCAATGTGAAAAATGAAGATGATCGCTGCTTCCAGTGGGCAGTGCCTAGCGGCCCTTCATCGTGAGGAAGTCGCTCAGAAATCCACCAACCTCGTAGGTCAGTACAAGAAATGGGAAGATGAGCTAAAATTTGAAGGCATCGACTTCCCAGTCTCGCTCAAAGCGATCGATAAATTTGAGAGGCAGTATCCCACCATCACCGTCAACGTCTATGGCTTCGATGGTGTAAAGAAGGGTAAAGATGAAGAAGAGGATCTTCAGATCTACCCCATCACGATATCTAAGAATACGGGCCCCACCCACGTAGATCTCCTCTTCTTGACTCGCGAAGGCAAGCAGCATTACTGCTGGATCAAGAGCCTTTCACATCTTTTGACGTCTGAAATGACCGGTCACAAAGAATCTGTCTACTTCTGCCGCAGATGCCTTTCCAACTTTTCCAGGCAAGATATCTTGGACGAGCATATGGAATATTGCAGCCAGAAGGATGCGTCAGGATCGAGATGCCGGAAGAAGGGGCTGCCATAGCCTTCCGTAACCACAAAAAGATGATGAGAGCCCATTCGTCATCTATGCGGATTTTGAGTGATTCATGGAGAAGCTCAGCACCTGCCAGCCTGATCCATCACACTCCTACACGGATGCTTACCAACTTCAGCGACCATCGGGCCTCTGCTCTCACGTGAAGTACGCTCATAATTATTACAAAGCCCAAGTCGTCTACTGCAGGGAAGATGCTGCCAAGAAATTCGTGCAGTGCATCGAAGAGGAGGTTCGGGCAATCGGTGAAATATATAAGGAGACCAAGCCCATGGTGATGACCGACGAGGACAAGGAGACCTTGGAAGAAAGCACACACTGCCACATTTGCAGGGATGAATTGGGAAGGGATAAGGTTCGGGACCACGACCATCTTACCGGAAATATCGCGGCGCAGCACACCACTAGTGCAATCTGGATTTCCAGCTCCCGAAGCACACCCCCCATCTTCTTCCAAAACTTGAGCGGGTATGATTCCCACATTTTCGTCAAGTAGCTTGGATACACTGAGGTTAAGATCGACTGCATCCCCAATACCAATGAGAAATATATCAGCTTCTCCAAGCAAGTGGATAATTTGGAAATGAGATTCGTCGACTCATGCAAGTTTTTGAAGAATAAGCTTGAAAATCTAGCAAAGAATCTGACCCACGACCAATTCGCGACCGTGAAGGCGAGATTCGGCAATCACCACGAGCTGATGATTCGGAAGGGAGTATTTCCCTACTATTATATGGATGGACCGGCCAAGCTGGAAGAGACTCAGCTCCCATCCAAAGAAGCCTTCTTCAGCACACTTTACGGGGAGGGCATCACAGATGACGACTTCGCACACGCCTGGTCTGGTAGGCCTTCGAGTGCAAGATCCTACGCGATTATCACGATATCTACCTAGAACCGACGTCTTGCTGCTGGAGGATATCTACGAGAATTTCAGGAACATCTGCCAGACTCACTATGGGCTTGATCCTGCCAACTACTACACATCGCCCGGATTGTCCTACAATGCCGCCCTCAAATCCACTGGGCAAAGTTTGGAGCTTCTTATCGATCCAAATATGCTGATGATGTTTAAGCAGGCGACCAGGGGAGGGGTGGCCATGATCTCTCATCGCCATGCCCAGGCCAATAATCCCTACGATCGCTAACAAGCCCACCAAGTATCTCACCTACCTCGATGCCAATAATCTTTACGGGTGGGCGATGTCGCAGCCTCTTCCCAAGGGGGACGTTGAATGGGCGGAGCCCGAGGAGATCGACGAGATTCTCAGCTAATCCCGACTATCACGAATATGGGGCCATGGTAGAATGCGATCTCGAATATCCACAGGATCTTCACGATGCCCACAACGACTACCCTCTCGCGCCCGAGGCCGTGGAGATCGATAAAGTCCGCAAGCTCGTGCCTCATTTAGGCAAGCGTGAAAAATATAAGCTCCACTATCGAAATCTCAAGATGTATTTGGAGATGGGCATGAAGCTTACGAAATGCCGTCGGATCATCAGGTTCAGGCAATCCCCATGGCTCAAGCACTACGTGGATCTGAATACCGCTCTTCGCGCCAAGGCCAAGACCAACTCCGAGAAGGATTTCTTCAAGCTCATGGTCAATTCAGTCTCTGGCAAGACAATGGAATATAACCGGAAGCGCGTAGACGTCAGGCTGGTCACCACCGAGATAACAATTTTTCAAAAGAAATTATGTAGCTATATTTAACACAGCAAAAATTAATGGCCTCTGAAATTTGCGTTTTACATGGGCACATTACTTTCTGAAAACTAAAAATTTGAATGTGTCTATCTTGTGAAAAATATTGCTATTGATATAAACTGTTGCCCTTTTGAGTAAAAAGTCAAAATTCAGAAATAAGTGATTTTATCATTGTAAAATTACACCCCGTTTGGGGTATTATACCCCAAGTGAGGTATTATACCCCGAATGGGGTATTGTCCCCAACCTGCTGAATGCGAGCACCAGTGGGTGCGAGTGCTTTTTTACGGCATGGACCCGGGATATAGATGCGGAAGATGCGGTGCTGAAAGGTATGCTCGCCGCATCGATGAGCAGGATTTCGAGGGAATGTCCTATAATTCCCGTTCTCGCCGACGGCCGCCGCCCGGTCCCCAGTGCTGCATCAAGACGGTTCGAGGTCATCAATGCACGTACCCTTCCATATCTCCAAGCGATAAATGCAAGAGGCATTCGAGGCTATTTCCTACGGCATGCTATTGATGTGAATTTCCGATCGCTCGTGGTAAGGCTTTGAGCCGTATCCACCACGAGATTATCACCATGCCCAAATTCACCACCCTCTGGTCAGGCGTGAAAGTCCGGATGGTAGTGGAGTATGATCATAAAATCGCGGAGAGGACGGAAGTCCTCTGCTCCCGCAAATGTAAAGACGCTTAGGGGCGTTCGTCCCATCGCCTAGGGGCGTTCGTTCCATCGCTTAGGGGAGATGCTATAAATAAAATGACGTTTATCAAGATCACCGATCCTAAGCAGCGTGAGGCGCTTGCTAGGGACCTGCAGGAGACCAAGCGTAGTATCCAGGCTAGCGATATGCAGAATCGTCTGGATAAGATCGGACTCCATCGTGACCTTTCCAAGATAGTGAAGCCCGTCGTCGAGACGCCAAAGGAGACCACTTCCCAGATCACCAAAAGGATCGATGATCTCGCCCTACCCGCCCCGTGTCTGCCCTTCCTCCTGCCGCCGATTACGACGACGCCGACATTCTACCCATCGGGCAAGCACTGACTACCAACCTCGGTCCACGAGCAACCCATTATCTTCAGCTCAGTATGACTCCCAAAGCAGATCATACGTTTGGAGTGCGAGTGGAAGACGGCGCCATCATGATCGGGAGTCTCCCCGTCACTTTCGACAGTGACGATATCATCATCGACGGCGAGCGCTGTAGGGGTACCCCCGGCCTATGGGAGCTCATTGTCATGAAGATTTCGAGGTGGACAACCTGAATACCGATGGCGATAACCTACGAGCATCGAGTGCCATGTACCAAGGCAATTCAGCACTCTCGCAGACCCCTAAGGCTAGCAAAAGCAAGAAGTGGAAGGATATCGTCTAGTACCTCTATAAGCAACATAAGTAAAGGAGTGGGGTCCGGACCGTCTTCCTTCCAAAATACTTCGACCAGTTGCTGGATCGCCTCGATCTTTGCGCCGCCGCCTATCGGGCTTGGAATAATGGGGTGCGCAACGAAATCGTGGCCATCCTCGACGCCATGAGGAAATCTAAGCATATCAGCAGGGAGGAGTACGAGAATCTGCATCGAAAGCTCCTCTAAATAAATTTACGATGCCTTTAGTAGTAAATTACTAAATACCGAAGTCACTGTGAATTTAAATTCTGCATATGCACATTTCGACAATTTATGTCTCTTCAGTGCAGATAAAATCTAGACGTTTGGAAGACCATAAACTCAAAGATATGTAAAAACTGATAGAGAACAAATAACCAATATGATCTAAATATAAAGCCAAAATCAGCTAAGGACAGAGCTTTGCATGAGGGAGATACTCCTTAGTTTTCAACAAAATTTACAAAAATTTAGATATTGTAAGGTTCCAAATATAATCGGCTTTCGGGTCAGCACCGAAGTACTGACTACTGGGCTGGTGAATACCCTCGGGGACTAACAGTCCACCAGCAGTGGCATCGACCCAGTGGTAACAAATTACTAAATACCGAAGTCACTGTGAATTTAAATTCTGCATATGCGCATTTCGACAATTTATGTCTCTTCAGTGCAGATAAAATCTAGGCGTTTGGAAGACCATAAACTCAAAGATATGTAAAAACTGATAGAGAACAAATAACCAATATGATCTAAATATAAAGCCAAAATCAGCTAAGGACAGAGCTTTGCATGAGGGAGATACTCCTTAGTTTTCAACAAAATTTACAAAAATTTAGATATTGTAAGGTTCCAAATATAATCGGCTTTCGGGTCAGCACCGAAGTACTGACTACTGGGCTGGTGAATACCCTCGGGGACTAACAGTCCACCAGCAGTGGCATCGACCCAGTGGTAACAAATTACTAAATACCGAAGTCACTGTGAATTTAAATTCTGCATATGCGCATTTCGACAATTTATGTCTCTTCATTGCAGATAAAATCTAGACGTTTGGAAGACCATAAACTCAAAGATATGTAGTAAATCACGGTTATCGCCGGAGATATGTAAACGGTGGGCGAGGATTATTCGATACTATCGCCAGTCTGGCCGTACGCGTATTCACCTCTTCCGCCGCGAAGACGTTGGGAAGCAAGGCCGTGAGTGCCGCTTCCAATGCAGCCATCAAGGGTTTGGAGAAAGGAGCGACGAAGGCCGTACACCACGTCGTTCATCGAGTGACCCGCAAAAGAAGCCCCCAGCTCCGCCCAAGAGAACCCCGCAGCAGCAGGCCCACCTCAATAATCTCATCTCGGGTGGTGGCATCGCAACCATCCACGACTTCGTCCAGCGCTATAAATAAATATATGATGGCTGATATGCTTACTATCTCCGAGGGACTGACTTTCGACGAAAGCGTCCAGGAGTGCGAATTCATCGATATACCATCATATCACCGGGATGCAGCTGAATAGATCTGGCACCGAGATCCGCCTCAGCATCGAGTCGCAAGATATCTTCCTCCGTCCATCCCCGAGCTACCTCCGGCTGAAAGGAAGGCTCCAGAAGAATGATGGGTCGGCCTATGCCGATGCCAACTTCATCTCCCTCATCAATAATGCAATGATGTACCTCTTCAAATCCATCAGCTACAAGCTTTCCGGGCAGACGGTCGAGCATTGGAACGATCCGGGGGTCGCCACCACCATGATGGGCCTACTCACGTATCCAGACAATTTCTCCAAGTCCCAAGGCCTCAACCAGCTATGGGTCAAAGATACCTCCCCCGCCGCCGCCGCCGCCGAGAATCTGGAATTTGGCGCGCGCAAGGCATACGTCATCGCCAAGCCCGCCAATAAGGGATCCTTCTACGGATTCAAGCATGAGCTCACTCTCGTCCGTGCATCGGATAATNGTCCCCGAAAGCCGTGAATTCATCTGGCGCCTCTCCACCCGAAGCAGACGCGAAAGACCAAGATGGGTGATCGTCGCCTTACAGACCGGTAAGAGTAACGATCAAAAAGCCAACCCCGCCATTTTCGACCACTGCCGCGTGAATGATATCTGGGTCACTTTGAACTCCCAGAGATATCCTGCCGTGGGTTATCGTGCCTCTTTCACAAATCAGAAGATCTCTAGGCTCTATAAGGAGGCCGCCGGTTTCCGCTCGAAATTCTTCAATATGGATCATTTGGTGAGTAATCCAGGCATCTTCCCCGCCAACTTTACGGATCCCCTCTTCGTATTCGACGTCTCCAAGCAGAGAGAACGCCTCAAGGACTCGACGATCGACGTCTATATCAAGGTAAGATTCGATCAGAACGTCGCCGCCAATACCCAAGCCTACGCTTTGGTCATCTCTGATCGCATCCTCCAATTCGAATCCGATGGTCAGAAGATGAGCGTCGTCTTCTGAGGATGCTTAGATCAATGGACGATTCACTTTTGCGGAAAATCGCCACCAATACCGAACCCAAGCATGGGTTCTCATTCATCGTCTCCGGAGACGATAGTCAGATCTTGATCCGCTTCAACCCACCCCTCCGACTGCGCGAGGAGAAATCTTACAAGATGACCCTCGTGAATCCTGAGACGTACTACTCCATTCCTAATATCCATGCCGGAAATAATTCCTTCCGCTACTCCCCAGACGAAGGTGCCCACTGGTTTTCCATCGCCCTGAGTACCGGCTCCTTCGGCATCGATGATATCAATGATGAGATCCAGGGGCAAATGCGGCTCAGCAAACACAAGGCTATAATCCTTCTCGATGCCAACCGCGCGACTCTGAGAGCAACGCTCACCCTCGCCAGAAGCTACCAAGTGGATTTCGATGTGCCCAATAGCCTAAACGTGGTGCTTGGATTCGATCGCCGATATCATCAGCATCAATGGCATCCTCGTGAAAAGTGATATCATCCACGGCAGCTACGTCAACTGCACCCAGTAGTCCACCATCTTTAGTTTCTTTCCCGGGGTCGATCCGGGTATGAAGATCACCCAGACCTCTAAGAATCTGATCTATTTACCCGTGACCCTGAAGACCATCAACCACATGCAAACCTATCTGACCGATTAAGACGGTCCGCTTTCATCTGTGTGAGGTATAAATAAATGGATTATCAAGAGTACGGTCTCAACTTGACGAAGGGTCAGGCAGAAAAGATCCAGCGTGCTGCAAAGAAGAGTTGCCCCGTGAGCGTCCTATTGCTGCATGCCAACCTATCTGGTGGGCATAAGATGTTCCTCACTCAACGGAAGATCCAGCGCATCACCAAGCTCTTGCAGAGTGGTAAGGGTGGTATGGTCTTAGAGATGAGCCCAAAGCAGGTGAGGTATATCGTAAAGGAAGGTGGATTTCTCCCAATGCTTGCAGGTCTCGCCTCTGCTGCGCTACCTATGCTAGCCAAAACTGTGCTGCCTGCTTTGGGTGTGGGTGCCTTGAGCGGTTTGGGTAAATTTTCTAATAAGTTTACTGAAAGAAACCCCATCAAAATCCGATAAAGATTCTACAGTCAAATATGTGAAAACAACCAATTAAACCCCTTTTGGCCCCTTTTTCTAAAACGGGTGGGGCCAGGAACATAAAATTATAGCCCGGGCTAAAGCATGTGACAAGGAATATCATACTAAAATTTGAAAATGATCTGTTCACTGGAACCAAAGTTATGCTGTCCACAGACACAAAAATACCCAATTTTACCCCTTTTTCTGAAAAGGATGGGGCCATAAACCCGAAATTAAAACCCGGGATAGCCATTATGCCAAGAAACCAGATACTGAAATTTGAAGAAGATCCGTCCACTAGAAACAAAGTTATGCTGGCCACAGACGCCGACGCCGACGCCGACGACTGCGCCATACCATAATACGACCGCAAAATTTTTGCGGTCGTATAAAAAGCCGTGGAATCCGGATTATATCTCAAGAAGGGTGGAAAAGTATGCTGCGTGACAACCCATGGTCGTGGTCTGCATCTCAGCCCAGGTACTTTGCCTAATACTTACGGCGATGGATAGTACTTGAAGAGTGGAAGTCGGCTCTACAATGGTAGTGGATTGATCCTTGGCCCCAATAGCCCCTTCAAGAGTGTCCCCCTGCTAGGCATGCTCCTATAAATAAATGGACAAAGTGGATGCCAGTCATATCGAATGGTGCTCCTGCAGTCTGCATGAAAAATTATTACGATGAGAAGGATCAGCTTCGTCAACCTTCTGCCCTAATTAGTGAAGAATTGAACGCGCATGCGCCGTAGGGAGAATTCTTCCATTCGCGCCCCCACTCGGCTACGCCTCGCGCCGCGCTCATTCCAGAACCCTCTATGTCAAAGTGCTAAGTGACCAAAAAAAAAAATTCCCAATCCGTTTTGGATTGGGAAATTTTGCGTCTCCAAGATTTTTTTTTACTTCCTCACCAGATCATAGGAGAAGTATTCCTGCTTAGTTTTCTAGCTCAGCTTAAATCCGGTGCTCCGAACGAAAGCTCCTTGCAAGGGACCCTTCTCTTTGTTAAGCGTTTGACTGTCTTTCAGAGTGAGAATCCTGCTTTTGCCAAACTTACCTTCCACTTCAATCACCTCCAAGATCTTATAGATCACTCCAGTAGGCAAATCCTTCCATTTGATGGCTTCCTGATTCTGGTCCTGCACCTTTTACTGGAAGGCATCTTCGCTGATGAAGTTGTCACCCCCATCTTGGGAGATTTCGACTAATCCATTGCTCACATGCTCAGGACATGCTCACCCTTCCGGAGCACCTGATGTCACTCCCGGTTTTCATGGGAGTTCACACTATGAGTGCCTTAGTTTTTAATGTCGTCTTTTTATTTCCGTGCTTGTAGCTGTCTCACGTCCTTGTTTTGTCTTTGTTTTTCTCTGTTGCCGTTTTTGCCATGTCTTCGGATGTCGATTTTTGTAGTCTTCGCTTCCCTTGTTCCTTCGGTATTGTACTGCCGTTGTTTTGTGTACGAAAGTCATATTTCTTGTATTTACCCTATGCTCAATAGGAGTGCCGTCCGTTTGCATCTGGCCGTCGGGGTTGGGGGTCCTATGCAGGATTTCCCCTGGTGCTGCAGAATCCCCTTTTCATACTACTTGTATCCATAGAAGAAATTCTCCCAAGAAAAAAGTACACCATCTTTTTTAAACCTGTTAACATCGGAAATCCAGCAAGGTCTTCGGCTGGATTTGAACCCCTGCTTTGTTGTCATCAATGGCAACACCGCCTGCACTATGCCCAGCGCCCTAGACCACTCTATCTATTTCCTACCCACCTAATGTTCATCGTGTACTATGTTACA
>MJUU01008071.1:4467-18317 GCA_002080025.1 Modiolus philippinarum
GATGGAGGGTAGTCCCCATAATGAGCGAATGAGTGAACCAGCTTCCTTCCTTGTTTACGTCATAAAACACAAAGAAGCTCCTATCACGAAAGTCCCGTATTTACCCAGTTGTTTCAGAGGAAGAGATCATAGTTTTGTATGTTCTTTTGATATGAATCAATATTTAACAATATTGTTTCCTGGTTGCCCAAATTTTGGAATGAGAGGTTGGCACGAAAAAATAATTGTTTATAATTAGATACCAGGTTTAATAAAGCACAGAGTAACTTCTTGTAATAAAACTATTAAGTTTTTTTTTTTTTTTTTATAAAAGATGCCTAGCTAAATGATTCTAGGCACATTCCAAATCAATTGTAATTTCTTAATCATTGAATATATAAAATGCATGGACTGAGTTATTTAGATACAAATCATTTTTGTGCTTTTTATGCCCCCGCGACGAAAAGTCGGGGGGGGGCATATTGTTTTACCATTGTCTGTCCGTTCGTTCGTCCGTCCGTCCGTTCGTTCGTCCGTCCGTACGAATGAAAAACACAACTATTCATGTTCTTTAGAAAGTTTGCGAACAAATTCCAACTACTTCAAAGGAATTTAACTTACAATAAGTAGATGTGCACACACATATCTTTTGGAATATTCAAAATGGCCGCAGTTGCCATGGAAACTGAAAAAAGGCGGGAAAACTCAAAGTGCTACCAATTTGATGAAATTAAACAAGAAGGATGTCGAGCACCCATAGAAATGATTTTGGGTCTCAGAATTTTCAAAATGGCTGCCGTTGCTATGGAAACTGAAAAAAAGGCGGGAAAATTCAAAGTGCCTCAAAATGGATGAAACTTTACAGGAAGATTGCCTAGCACCCATAGAATTGATTTTCGGGCTCAGAACTTTGCTTTTATGTATTTTGAAAAAAAGGGAGGCATATCATTGTGTCCATACTTGTACTGTGTCAACACCTGTATTCCGTCAACACACGCTTATTTTTATTAGAATTAAATTAAACATTCTTTTTACTTCCTTTTTCAGGTTATAGCTGAAATATTGCTCAGTAGACGTTCAACTATATTCAATCAATCAATCAATCCTTTTTCAGGTAAAACAAAATACTAACAGATTTTTTTTTGGAAAGTGTGTTTTTTTAAGGAAATGAATTAATAATTTAAATGAGAATCTTTTAAATTATTAAAGTCTGTGACTAATATGTTATATTAGTCCCAGTTAAAGTTAACAAGACAATCAAAATGACAATTAAGATCGCACAATATTTCCCTGGTAATTAAGAGATACAATAATTACCCTTTGTGAGACCCCATAATGCTCACTAATGAGTACCTACAGAATTCTTTGATTTTGTAAAATGTTGGTATTCAGACACACAGCCTTTAGAGCCCTTTCGATATAGAAACAATTAAAACATAACTATGAGAGTGGGACTGACTGTATGATATTTTAAACGAAACAGATGCCAACAGCTATCATTTTTGAAGCAACAGCAATGAAAAATAGTTCAAAAAACTAAAAATGTAAAATAAAAAAAAGCAAGAACAAGCAAAAAAAAACTTTAGAAATAAAAAAAAATCAAAATAAAAACAAAATAAAAACAAAATACCAAAACAAAAAAAAAAACAAAAAAACTTGAAATTAAAATGGCAGATCTTTCTTCAGTTCTGAAATTAAAAAAGAAAAAAGAAAAAAAAAGAAAAAAAAACCCTGAAAAAATGCAGATCAAATTTTAGTTCTGAAATTAAAGAAAACGGTTTAATACATTTAATACATTTTTATTACCTGATGGCAGCCAGGAAAGCACATTAACTCCAACAATGATTAAAGCTGTTTTTGTGGGTCTCCACCACATATATTTATGACGTTTGTTTAACTGGTTGTTGTTTTGAGTAATACGTATACTCTGTTTATAAGCAATGTACAAGATGTGACAATACATCAAGATTACAAGAATAAAGATGGCGTACATTATTCCACTGTAACCGAGCATGAAAGGTTTGGTAAATACTCCAAAATAACGACAGTACTCTTCAGATGTGTCTTGGTTCCACCCAAATAAGGGTGCTTGACAGGCAGTGATACAGACAAACCAACTGCAGCTGGTGAACCATTTCACTCTACGTGGTGTAACCAGTCTTTCATATCTGTACGGCAGCATAATTTTAGCATACCTTTCGGAAGTCAGCGCTAGCAGAGTAATTGAGGAATTCATGAACACACCATTGACCATTCCGAAGCGAAAAGCACATTCGTAAAATAATTTGTAATGTATAAGATTGTAAACAACATTATAGAACAACAAAATCCCGCTCAGAAAATCAGAAAGAGCAAGATTGCCGATGAAAATACACGAAATGTCCTCCCTGAAATCTCGTCCAAATAAAATGTAAACAATCGCTCCATTAAGAAGTATTGCGGCAATGGACACGCAAAATACTAAAATGTTAATTCCAAGAAAGAAAAGAGTTATTCCGTATCCATTCAAACCGTAATATAGTACATACGAACTTGTTTCGTTCATGTTTATATTGCGCAATGTTGACAATTTTGATTATGTTCGACTTGTCTTTAATAAATTATTCTTTCATGTCTTTTCGTTTCCAATTATATTTTCCAATACACAAGCTAAACATCCTAACCGAGATGTTATTTTCTGAAATAGATCCGTTCTTTGTTTTTAATCATATATATAAATCAGTACCTAACGCGTGGTGAGACACTTCCTGTAGAGTCCAAACGAACAGAATTAAAAGATGACAATGAGAAACGTCAAGTCACAAATTTCCGTTGATGATATCTTCTATTAGTTAATTATTCTATTAAACAGAAGCATGTATAGTTTTCATATTTCGATAAATATGATATTTTCAATTATTTCATATCAGTGTCTATAATGAACTTTTTCTATTGGGGTAGTGGTAGGTAGGTGGTACTAATTATTCTACCGTATTTTTTACCAGTCATTATCAGTCAGTAATGACCAGTTTGTCAGTCATTATCGTCGAGTGATAATGACCGATCATTATCACCAAGTGAAAATGACTGGTGTGCAAATGATTTTATGTATTTCCCTTTAAAAATGTGCACAACCGATTCCGAAGTAAATTTAGAAGACTTGCAATGTTATCTCGAATTTTAACAAATAATGTTGAAATACAATGTAGTAGGTATAACAAGAACACATCTTTTAAATTCTTATAAATAGATAGCATAATGTTAAAAAATGTCATGGTTACCTCAATGAATTATACATAATAGCTAATAAAAAGTCGTCATTATCATGAAGTTTATCACTTTTTCATTGACTATTATATAATTAACGTTTCAACTAGAAAATGACTATCTATGAAATAAATAGGAATGATGAAATTACTTTTAAAAGATCTTAAGATAGCTTCATTATATGAGCAAAGACAACTAATTAAATGTCAGTGTTTTATTCAAGAAACTAAATTATGACAACATAAAACTTTTTTGTGAAAAACATACGTTTCATCTAAACATTTAATTTTACTTGAAATTAACCGTGGTCGTTTTCTTTGCCATAGATCAAAAAGGTCCACTTTCCTTAATGATTTTATGTCATCTGCTCTGAAGGTATTATAGATGTAGAACAGTAGAATGTAATATTTCAGATGTGACAAGTTGTTTTTTCAAGGCTTAAATAAATCTAAATACCCTAAATTTTCATGCACTAAACCGATTTTTGAGCTCTTTTTTATCTTTTGCTTAATTATTGGTCGTTTTATTTGAATTAAGAATTTTCATTGCAAGTGATAAAAATTTTTAAATATTCGGCCTCCTGCACTCATTTGTCAAAGTTTTGATGAGAATCTAGGATTTGTTTTTTCATAATGGCCTACGTCAAGATTCTCTGTGTATTGATTTTTTATGATATTATGATATATGGTCCCATACAACCGTGCATACTACCAACTCCAGGGAAGACATGTGTCGCCTGCGAAATTACGAAAAAAATTAGTCTAAATTTCGTCAAACAGTTAGTGGGCATACAAGAAATCCCAGATTCTCGGACTCCATCCCAAATTGCAGAAGGCAGGAATATGTGATTCCGAAGAAAAAGTGACAGAAATTTTTAAAACGCGAAAATGTTCTAAGTTACGTCAATCAGATAATTCGTTTTTGCATAACCTTTTTAATATTCTAATTTATCATGAAAAATTGCTCGTTTCGGTTTCATGGAATTAAGTTTTATACGTTTTAAAATAAAAAAAATAAATAAAAAGAAAAAAATAAAACTTTCTCTAGTCTCACTTGAAATTTATTGACGTTTGCATAATAATTCAGACGAAATGTACATTTGATGATATACAGTAAAATTAGTCATGTTGCTTTCTGATTGCATTTAATCTGCTTGTAAATTTCCGAAATTTCGCAAATGGTACGATAAGAAAACCCCTTGGTAATTTAAATTCACATAATACTTAAAAAAAAATAAGTAAAATAAAAAGTAAAGAATAAAAAATAAATAACTTATTCACTATTCGGTATTTTGTTATTTATGCAAGACAAATGAAAAATGCAAAATTGTTGTCTGCAAACATTTCAAGGAAGTCGAGAAACAAGCGATTTGATCAAACGAAAGCTGAAGGTTCTCGTTTAATTTCCGTAAACCAACAACTTATTAATATCTTGAGAAAACAGAAGGATATTATATTTTGTTATGGTTTCTGCAATACTGTTGCACTTCAAAAATGAAGTTTTGACCTAAACTGAACTACGTTCGTTTAATTATTATCGTTGATAGCGTTAAGAGCTAGCTGACATTTTCAAACGGAAAGACAAAAATAGTTCCGTGTGACAATAATTTATTTTCAATTAAAGTGATATAACATAACTGTAATCATCAAAGAAACAGAATATATATCCGGTACAAAACTGCTATATGATGGATGATTATTTTTGTATGAAGATATATACTCAACAAAAAAAGTTTAGCAACACATTTTCAACCGTTTTAAATTTTAACAAAAATACTTAAATGCTGTTAAATTCTGATCTTGGCTAAAAATAACCGATATTTGCCTTAATTCAACCATAAAGAATTCTTCATTTTGTCAGTTAGGGTTTATAAGATATCCAGTTCAAGTTATGGTCCGAAAATTAACATGGATTTTTCCCCATAAGCGATTTTCTTCTTTTTGCAAATAAGTGCAAGAATCACTTCGCGATCACCGTTACATAACCAGTTCTGGTAATCAAAAACACTTTGTTCGATTTCTTTGCATAAAATGAAAAATCTGTAATTTTTTGCATATCCCCCTTTTTTCAATGTTTTTCTTTTTGGGTCGAGTTAGCATAGAATTAATGGAATATTCAGAATTTATAGACAGACGTAATGCTGATGATTAGTCAACCTCAAATCCAGCTCAAAAATGTAAAATTATCTTTTTTAATTGAGATTTGGTAACTTGAAAAATATACCCTTTTTATTCACATCAATTGTTGCACAACTTTTTTTGTTCAGTATATATAATATTAAAAGCAGGCTTTCATCGAATTGGAACATCAGACCTTTTACTGGTCATTTATATATTAATATTACTGGCAGGCTTTCATCGAATTAGAACATGCAGACCTTTTACTGGTCAGTAATATATCTCGAGCGAGAGCGAGGTATTAAATAAAGATAATTATTATATAATTGTCTAGATATACACTAAATTTGCAACAAAATCAGAAGAAGTGAATAGATGAATTTTACGTAATTACCTACTGGTGGGATATCCAATTCACGACGTCATAATGTGTTGAAATATATAATATAACAATCATGGTCTTTTGTATACTTTTTTTTATTGACCTTGAAGCACAAATATTTACCTCAACCGGTAGTTTCTGTGAATATTGGTTCACAGGACAATAAAAAACGCATTCATTTTTGCAAAAGGCCATTATTGTATGATATTTATCACATAGAACCAAACTGAAATAATCCAGTTCCATTCTGACATGTCTAAAAATGTGTAAAAGAATCGAAACAGCCCCAGATGGACCATTAGATGCCAAACATTTTGTTTGGAACTAGATTTAAAATTCATCAAAAACAAAATGCAAAGCACATAAAATGACCTTTTGAGCATCGTTTTAGTCTGTATTCAAGCATAAGAAATAATCAAGCAATAATAGTTTGTACTTTTTTTTTCAGTCGAGATTATAACGTCGGAACTTTTACTGTCACGTCTTCGGAGGCTCAATGCTTATAGATTTGAAAAAGAAAGGAAATTGGGTAAATGTCAAGGAGACAACATCCCATATCCAGGTTAAAACGACAAAAACAAAACATCTAGGTGGGGTTAAACTCGTTTTCTTGGATCCAAACCCTCCCCCTATGTGTGGTGAATGGCTAAAAAAAATAAGCAAAAAGACTCACAGTAAAAATCAAACTAGAAAAAAGTCCAACTTATCAAGACGAGTACCCTTACAATGAAGTACATAAAACATGAAGACAATACACACAGGTACTGTCCGGTCAAAATCCTGAGACATCATCTTTGTCGGAATTTTACAATTAATTCCCGGGTGTCCATTGCCGACTTATCCAGACATCACGTGACTTTTAGACAATGGGGATGACAAATTGCTACCTGTGATTCGATATATGAAAATAAGTGACAGTCGAAGATTTAATCCAAATATTTCCTTAAATATTGAAGTTGAAAAAAATGTGGTGTTAAAGATTCACAATACAATTATCTAATCCATGTAATCGCATACCAATTCGTAACACTTTAGAACAAGTAGAAATTACTTCCTTTTTAATTTGAAAAACTGACATGTTTACTCAACTATAGGCAAACGGGACAGATAAAGGGGAGGTTTGGGTACCCATCAACCGGTTTAACCCTACCGCTGGCATTTGCTAGTTCCGGTACCAAGTCCGGCTGTCCCGAGTTCCTATCGTTGTTTACGTTGGTCTTTTGTCTAATTTGTGTTTTTCCTGTGTAGTTTCCTGGCAGATTGGGGCATGTAATTATAATATTCAGCCATTGTAGGCGTTTCCTGTTGTCCCTTTTATTTCATTTAATCACAAATCGCCATTATAGCAATGTAAAGTTGTTGACCCCACCTTCAGATTTACGAATAATACTGGTAAAACTTTATTTCTTTGAAAATGTGGTGTTATGTAGTGATTATCTATACATTTACAAACATAAAAACACCCCTTAAAACAATTTAATTATCGATCCTGATACGTCCAATCTGATTTGAAAATTGCGATTTTTGACAAGGAATCTGGAACATGGCTTGACACCGGAAGTTTCGAATAGAGCGGGAATTTTGAAAATATTATGTATGATTGTGCGAAATAAGAAGTTTAACACATAAATTTTCAAAAAACCCCTTCATGTGACATTTTGTTGGATTTTATTCTAAAAAGGTATTCGTATGCATACACATAAAAATATTTACAGGTCACACTTAATTATGTGTTGTTTAATATGTTACTTGTAACCTTAGATTTTGATTCAACTACACACTGATATATTGCAACTGGAAATCTATACTGATATATTGCAGCTGGAAATCTAGTGGAATAAAATTATTTCCCTTCTAGAAAAAATCTTTTGTGTTCATATAGTTTTCGGAACAAATTTAAGAGCATGGCGACGAAAATAAACAATCGACAAAATGTCAAGATTACAAAAGAAATAAACAAATACAATGTTAAGTGTTTAGTTATTCCCTCATCTTTACTTTGCAATTAAAAAGTGATTAAACTTGCCTCCAAGAAGATGTAATATGCGAATTCCCTACATAATTCACTGTCGTAATGAAAATATTCAATCGACAGACTGGTCAAAATTAATTGCTATCGGGCGTTAAAATGCATGTACCCAGACAAGATTATATGTACAGATAGATTTTTTAACATACTTTATTCATAAGTCAATTTAGTGACGATTCTTGCATAAGTATGAAAAAGAAAGGAAATGGGGTAAATGTCAAGGAGACAACATCCCATATCTAGGTTAAAACGACCCAAAACAAAGCATCTAGGGGTCACCGTACGGTCTTCAACACAGTGAGGAACCTCACACCATATAGCAAGCCCTAAATGGCCCCCAAAAGGTAAAAAAGTGGATAAATCAACGGAAACAAGCCACATCCAATAACCCAAATATCAAGAAACTAAAATTCTATAAGAAGACACGGAAAAGCCAATCACCAGCATATTCCTGACTTGGGACAGGAGCAAAAATTGCGGTGGGGTTAAACTCGTTTTCTTGGATCCAAAACCTCCACCTATGTGTGGTGAATGGCTAAAAAATAAATACACAAAAGATTCACAGCAAACTAGAAAAAAAAATCCAACTTATCAAGACGAGTACCCTTACAATGAAGTACATAAAACATGAATATAATATACGCAGGTATTGTCCGGACAAATGCCCACAGTTACTGACAGAGCTAGCTAAGGACATAATTTCCGTTGACTATGATATCAAGCCTTCTTACATATGAAACTTCAATTGAAATACTTCTAAATAGATTTGGTATAACAACGTCATCAATTATGAAAGAAGAACATGATATTGTGCAATGCCAAATACTGCCAATATGAAAAATTGTTTAAATTTAGTTATGGCGTAAAGCATTTAGGAGATGATCAATATTTTGCCAACAAAAACCAGAAGTAACGATTTAACAACAATGCTGTATTTATATCCGTTATGAATAAGTTTTTTCAACGGATTAATAAGTTTTGAAGGACAATTTTTGAATTTATGCGCTTTGTAAATGATATTGCCATAGAAGTTTGGATGTGAAATGCCCTGATGTATAAGAGCCCTGCATGTAGAACCAAATTTTCTTAATAAGTCAATGTATCTATAGTTAAATTTAGAGAATGTTTTTATCAATTTATGATATCTAAACCCTTGACGCAGAAGTTTTTCAGTGAGACAAAGATTTAGCTCGTTGAAGTCAGAAATATCACTACATACTCGTGTATATCGAACAAGTTGTGAAATGTAGACCCCGCAAGAAGGGGGTAACGGAACATCGCCGTCGAGATGGGGCTAATTGACTCTAGGGAAGGAGAAATCATCCCTTTTATCATAAACCTTAGAAACGTTGAGATCCAAAATGCATTCTTTGTTGCCAAGCAAAATTATCTCGTCTCGAAAAAGCGCCGTTTTCCTTTAATACCAACGATCTCAAATGATAATCATCAACACAAGATTCCATTGGTTCAATCAAGGAAAGAGGCGTGCCTTCGGTTAAAGCCCATTCAAAGACCCCACTTAGTGAGTAAAAATCGATTTTGTTTATATGTTGCGGATAGAAATGATCGTTTTATATATTTGATTTCGTCGAAACCACTGCGTGTACCCAGTCCAAAATTTGCAAATACGATAAAATGAAAAGTATATTTTTTTGAAAATTTTCTTCATAAAGACATACGTAGATCCAAAACTCTTTGGAACCATATATATTCCAGGAAATCTAATTTTTCATAAAAAATATGCAAGAAATATCAAATTAATTTTAAAATGTCATTTGTTAATATCAAGGTACGTCACGTGAACATAACAGAGTATGAAATTTCATGTTTATGTTATAAGTAACTTTTATGAGGTCTTAACGACGAGTGATACATTGCAATCGACATTTTTTTTCTTTTCTAAACGAGAGTTCATATTCTATTGTTTAAATAACACCGTATTTCAGACTGTATTGTGTTTCCCTTCAGGTAATGTTTGACAGGTTTCCAATTATCTTTCAATATACAGTCTTGTACGTACAGGTAAAATAATACAGACACGTGTATTTAATTACACTTGTTTATTGAAAATGAAGAAAAAATCTTCATTCTGAAATTCATTATTATTTTATTTTATTTTTTTATTTATATAATAGAAGGTAATACCCAGACTATCGTCTAACACATTACGTCTCGTGACTCAAGAGTATGAGTTATCGTTCCTAATTATGACACAAATAGTTGACAAATGCATGTTACATGACTTACCCTTTGACGTAAGAAAGACATTTGAATGGCGTCATATTACAATTGGACTAAGTCAAGTGATCCGCATAAAGTTGCATCTTAAATATTTTTGTTGATAAGAAAGTTACATGACAAAAAATACAACTAAAAACTATGAGATGATTCAATAAGAATGCCTGTGTTCATAAAATGAAAAAAAACCTCAGTATTAGTTAATACCAGGATCCTTGGTACACATCGTCATCACAATAAACATACAAGAAATACAGACCCGTACAAATTTGTATTATATCATCTCACTGCCTCTACAATCTCAATTGAAATACGCTTTTAGCAAATACAAGCTAAACAGATCAAGAATTAGATTTTAAGCCAAAATTATAAAGTTCTTATTATTATTCTGGTAGCAGACTTGGAAAATTATAACACGTGCGAATACGGACCAAGTGTAATTAAACCTAACAAGTCTTCTAACTTTTTGATCCATCAATTTATCAAATAAACAAAATTGTTCCGTCTTGTGCAATAATTAAAAAGTAATAGGAATCAGTCTTCTTTAGAAAAATTATAATTTTCGGTTCGAACTATGATTCAAGATTCCATTTTCTTACTTTATACTTAGTACTTTAACATTTCATTTCCTATGAAGTTTTAATAGCAATTGCTGTCGAGTTGCTACCAGATATTACCAAAATGGAAAGTGAGGATTGGCGCGCCATATAATGGATGTAACTAACTAATTTTTTTGAAATACCTGTACCTAGTAATAACCATATAACCAATTCTTGTAAGAACAGATTATGACAATGACGATACCTGGGACTGGGAATAAAACAATCAACCCAAAAGACTTAACGTGTCGTCTTATGAATTAGATATGAAAATTGGGCTTGTTGTTGAAAACTAAATGACGGCTACAAAATAAAGAACAACACAAGTATTGTTGCTTTGTTCTTCTTATTTCAATTAAATTTGGTATTTTATTTGATGTGCATTGAGTCGATGTTTTCTTTTCAATTTTTGTTCATTGGACAAGTATCATTAAAAATCAGTCCTACTCGGCTACACACTCGCTGTATGAGCTTACATCAAGCCTTACAAAACGGTGCACATGACTATGCAATCATACATGACGATATACCTTTCAAACAATATCACTGTCGTCAATCGTCTACAGAAGTTGAAAAATGTGAGATGTACCAACAAAGTCACTAAAACCTCTGCAGACAAAGCGAAAAAATCGGACAGGACGTCCTTAGTACATCTTGAAATCCATAGCCATTTTTGCTTTGAAGAAAGTCGCAAGGGGTGTTGACGATAAAGGAATTTAAGCACATTTTGAAGTTTTTATTGTTCAATGATAACGTCCTTAACAAGTTAGAGTCAAATGAAACTCACGCTAAAAGCAAGAATAAAGAATTAAGTCTTGAAGCAGTACAAAGAAACCATAACTTCAGGATCCTTTGGGATTGAAGAAAAATTAGGTGAAGCAAAAGACGGTCCAGTAACCAAATTTCACAACAAGATGTAAGATTGATAGATAGAAAAAAACTTTCAAATCAAAGGCAAAGAAACTAACTAAGCTTTCCAAACGGTTTCATCTAGGAGACCTACATGAAAATATGTTAAGAAAGTAGCTAAAACCATCAAAAGAAATAAAAGGAAGAAAGCAGTGGCGGATCCAGACTTTCTGCTAAGGGGGGGGGGCCAATATTTTTTTCAAAAGGGGGGCCCGGAACCCAATTTTTTTAAATACCCCTAGGAATTTTAAATATTTTCCGACCTAAGGGGGGGGGGCGGCCCCCCCCCTAAATCCGCCACTGGAAAGCAAATACAGTCAACAAAAGTAAGGCCAAGAGTGTATCTTAGATACTTTTAAGGGCCATCAGAGATTTTTAAAATGCCATTTCAGTTGTTACTTAAGCAGAGTTTATTTGCGTTTCGATGAACCAAATGAAAGAGTCGGGATACTAATTCAAGTCATATTTAAATTTCCAGTGCATGATCCTATTATCATTTTTTTTTTAAACTGCCTTTGTTCATGTGTTCACAAATAATACAAAATGAAATGAGAAAAAAAACAGCATGTAACACACTATTTTATGACCATTACTCATTACTTAGGTATTATTTCATTAATTTATTGACTTGATATTGTTGAATATTTCTATTGTCAAAAAATAAATCATTAAGAAAAGAAAAAAAAACCTCTCTACATTCTCTCAACGCAATAAACATCGTGTATACAAGCCATGTGATATTAATACCGACGTGGAAAGGTTACACTAGGCTATCGAAAGTTCTTCTTTGAAGAACTGGACGTAATCTAGGGGTATCACCTCTGGTTAACATGCTAGGCGCTGTGCCGAAGATGTACAAAGAGTTGAAGGTTCGAATCCAGTTATGGATCAACCAAAAAATTCAATCTGTCTGTCAGATGATTTTGAGAATGTAAATTACAATGACATTAATGACATTGTTAGATTAAAACTATAGACACGTATGATAAATCAGAACATTCAAGCTCAAAAGACCCAGCTGGTTGTCTTTTTGGGAAGATAATAAAAGCAGGTGATCAAAACCAGAAAGGACCGTTAAATAATTAAATGCTTCGTTTTTAAATTTTATTGGCACTATGCAGAGCTGACAAAAGCAAATTTTGCATAAAGATTTAACAACCTTTCTGAACATTTTGTAACTTTAAATATGAAGCATTCGATTATCATAATTACTGTTTCAACTTTAATAGTGGCCTTAATATCCTATTGACGTTTTTATATTTATCCGCATATTACATAATCTTTGGAAGCGTTTAAGAATGACTTGAAAGTAATTTCGTTATTTATGTTTGTGCTCAATTAGCCTTCTTCAATTTAAGAGAATAATAATGTGACAAAATTACGTTTTTACTTCCATTTTGTCCAGTAGGGTTTACTTTTCATTTTGTTATAATTTTAAGTTAATCAGCAATTGATCACATTATGAAAAATATATTATGATTCAAGTTTTAGTATAGTATGTATGTTTAATAACCATTACATTTCAAACTTTGCTCACTAATATACATGCCATTTATATTCAAGTAATGTAATAAAGTAGAAAATTAATCCTTAATATTATCTAGTAATAATTAATTAAAAATAGTTAGTAGAACTAAAGTGATGTAAGTATTATGATAAAAAATAAAGTTTGTTCTCATATAATTCATATTTAAAAATACACGAAAAAGTAAATGTACATGAAAAGTTATGTCATGTATAATTCAGTCGTTACTTTTAATTTGTTAAATTAATGTGTTTGAGGATGTATGAAATTCCAACAATAAGACAGGTTTTGCTCGTTTAATTTTCTAGAAGTTTGAAGTTATTCAGTTTTTAAGATGGAGAAAAACAGTAATTCAAAATACATATTTAAAGAAAAATAATCATACATATATAGCAATTGCACCAACGACAACATTTGATCATCCAAAAGCATTTCTGAGTGAATCGATTCAGGCTCAATTCAAACGTACAGCTTAATTTTACACAGTTGATTCCCTTTTGTGCCTGGTTACCCACCCATTACACATTGTGGATTGATAAATTGCAAAACGATATTTTACTCCTATAGAAAAATATATTGCTTTGCAAACAGTTAAATATTTTTCTCGTCTACATATGGATAATATCAATCTTTTACTAAAGGATGCATTTCAACTTTGTAAACAGTTAGATTGTGAGAATAACTATTCCTGGTTTACATATGCCAAAGATTTATGTTCAGATATTGGTATTGATATTAAAGAACTAGACACCTATAAGAATATTAAAATATTCAATAATTTGAAGAAAAGTTTGAAAAAAAAAACAAATAGATAACCATTATAAAA
>MJUU01008071.1:26526-38506 GCA_002080025.1 Modiolus philippinarum
TACAACGGGGGCAATCACTAGCGGGGTACTAGCGACTGCGTCTAAAAGTATAATATAAAATACAAAAACAGATTTTTACGATAAAGATATGTACATACACAAAAATGTCTCTGAGAATATATAAAACATTGTAAGTCTGTTCTCCTCGGGTAAAAGAAAGTCATACACTATCCATTCATAATAAAATAACGGTAAACAGGTTACTTACTAAAATACAATAATATTATTAAAACATCAGATTGACATTTACAGACTTTAGATACTCTAACCTGTACTTGCAAACATTTTCGATAAAAGAGCTGTTCCAATTTCATTAAAAGAGGTTCCCAGTTTCTCACATACATTAAAACCTATATCACCAATTAAAAGTTGCATACATATAATAGGCGACAGCTCTGACAAAGACATATTAAGGTCCGAAAGTCGTAAGCACTCGTCGGCCTTCTTGAAAGTAGCCTCGCGGATTACCTTATAGAAGGAACAGTTTAACAGAATGTGCTCTGTACTTTCCACTGAACCCGTCGTACACAAAAGGCAATTATCAGTATCATTTAAATTCATTCTATGCAGAACCTGGTTCAATGGTAAGCAGTTGGTTCTAGCAAGGAATTTTAATCTGCTAGACCAAATGTGCTCGATATTACATAAGTAAGACTGCCTTTTATTTGACACAAAATATAGCTGATAATGTTGGAGACTTCGCTTCTCGTTAATTTCGGCATTGATACAACTCAACGCATTTACTCCGAAGAATTTGTTAAAAGTTTGTTTGTTGTTGTTGCCATCTAAATAATGGTCAAGACCTACAGATTGGAACACATTTTCCATATAAGAAAAATATAAGAAAAAATTCCAGTCGGTCGACCTACTTTACTTGAGTTCTATAGAAATGTTTTTGCATAGTCTCTCGTCTGGCAGGTTAGCAAAAGGTTCAAAATATGATACCCTTTGCCTATCCATGGAGGCATTAACAGGTTCCCATCCGAATTCTGCTAAAAGAGCGCATCTAGGGACATTAAATTTTGTGCACATAATTAGTTTCCCAATCCTGTATTGCCAACTGTTAATCATACTTAAACTAGAATTTGCACTTGGCATCCAAATTGCACAACGATGTGCTATTGGTGGCCTAATGACCAACAGCCATAATGCATCGCCAAAATTAAATCTATTAAAGCTACCGTGCTCAGCGGGAATACGTGTCATAAAGTTAAAAGAATACCGACGTCAGACAAGCTACGTGTAGGAGGTGTATATCTATCTTATCTATTTAGTAGGTCAGGGACCCAGTCAATCCCGCTTACTGGTATCTTCCTTCAATTATACAAGAATATCATGCTTACAAAAGCGCAAGTTTTTACAATGCTATTTCCATAAAGGGGTTCCACAGTTTTACGTAATTCTAAAAATAGATGCAACCAAATTTCAACCCGAAGGACCTACCTACAATTTGAATAAAAAAAAGGTTCCCATTGCTCTTCTCAGTGAAAATTGAGACTATAAAAAGGGTCGGTATTTTTATAGAAAATATTTTTATTCACATCCTCGACATAAAAATGTCCGAGACTCAGGTTAAAGATATAAAACGTGAATAAATATTACCAAATTCTAGATTACTTGTATATAGGTAATTTTATTATAGTAAGTTTCAACAAATCGTACCTACTGTAATGCTTAATTTTGAATTTTATCTAGGGGTAAAAAACTAGATGCTTTCCGAAAAACATTAATTGCGGAATTGTAACGTATACGGTAACTCAAAAATGTCAGAGTGGGCGCAATTGTATATTGCACGTTCGCTAAATGTAATAGGAGATATTCTACATATATTTAAAAAAATATTACAGACGTATTCATTTTTTAGAATGTTTGTTTCCGAAAACACCCCTTACGAAAACAAGTCGTTTTATGGAGATATTACGGTACTTTTCTTTCTTGATCGTAGACATTCTAATTTTTTTTACCCTAATCGTTTGAGGGAATTGAGCCGTTGTCCAGTTTGTTGAATATAACGATCTCTTCTGTTATCAGATAGCCATACTTGGAATACAAAACATCACATGTGTCGATTTTGTACAAAAATACAATTTTGAAACTGACTATAAGTACAAAAACGTAAAGCGTGGCTTATGTCTGGAATACATTATTTAGTGTAAATGATATCAAATAAACAAAACTTACTTCTCAGTTTGATTAAAATTGCAAAAGGGGACATTTTTAGATGTGCCGTTTTCACAAATTTTCTTCAAAATTTTATAACCTAATTTTTTTCCATCAAAATACACATTTTAGCTTTCAAGAACCCATTTTGCATGTTGTTTTATATCTAATTCAGCAAAATTAGACGTTTAAGGTAGCACAACAGTCAATGGAAGGAAATTGTCAGGACCGGTGTTTGATTAATTGATTGATTAAATATTGTTTAACGTCTACTGAGCAATATTTCAGCTATATCAAGACGGTAACAAGTTCGTTAATAAATAATCACTTTGGGGGTATGGAAAGGGTCGTGGGATGGGAAATTCTGACTGCCACTGAAAAGTATAGGGTGAATCGAAAGGGGCGGGAATTTAGCCTTGTAGCCGATCAGCTACGGACCACTCAAAAAAGCTTGCTACAAGGGTTCTTTAACGTGTAGGAAGCGTGGCATTTCTTCCAACACGTGGACCTAAGTTTACATCCCATCCGAAAGATGGGTTGTGTATCTATTCATCCAGCACAACCACGGACTGGGTCCTATTTCTATATCCCGGGGTTCCCACTGGGTCAGCCCCGTTTAGGAGGGTCATACCCCGCAAGCCGGAGATACTAGGTCCTATTTCTATACCCCCGGGCTCCCTCGGGGCTGACCGAAGTTTGAATGCCTGTAACTTGGTATTAGTTAAGATGCAGTGTCAAATAAGGTTTCAAATAAAAGCAAAAGGAGTGATTAATTCTAAATAGACATTTCAAAATTATCCCTTTTAGTATCAGAGTCTACATTTCCAGATTTTGCACACACACAAAAAAAATGATTTTAACATTTTATTTTTAAAATCAAAATAACGTTTGTAGCTTTGCAGGTAGCTGAATTCTGTTTTCTTTTTCTGAAAGAACCATTCAAATGCTACAAAACCGTGTCTCAGATTTTTGATATAGGATCTAGTTTGAAAAGAAATGAAATATAAATTATTACTCCGAGAAAATCTTCTTTTTTCAAATTTTAAAATTAATTCTAAACCAGGCGTTGTATCAAAGATCTGAGACGCGGTTTTGTAGAATTAGAAAGGTTCTTTCAGATAAGAGAAACAGAATTTAGCTAACTGTAAAGCTGTAAAATCTATTTACGTTTTAAAAATATAACCCGCAAAACCAAATATTTTGACATATATGTACAATACCCTCTGCTCTCTATCCGGGAAATTTGGAGGGTATGATTGTCTAAAAGCTTGTGATATACACTAAAAGTCCTTCACAAAGATTTGGAACTGTATGTATTCGAGAGAAAAGTATTGTGGATGGGCAAGGAAACATGTAAAATTTTGAAGCCTTCAGAAATATTTACACATGCAATATCAATTAGATGTCATCATTGTAATAGCCTTAAATTCAATATTGGATAGCATCTTTCGCAAGCCGAAGTCGAGCTTATACATTTGTAAAATTTGTAAATAAAGTAAGATGACTTGAAATAAATTGAAAAAATTCAGATATTCATTGGTTCCTACATGTACATGCCAGAAAAGGGAGGAACACGCAACAAATTTTGTATACTAGTATTTTTCAACCAATATTTCGTCATTTCTATAATTCTTCGAGCAGAACATTCGACACTTCGTGATTAATCGCCTTCATTGTAGACAAGGGGTGTGTCAAAATGTCAGTAAGTCTCAAAGGAATACTCGTACTTCTCCATAGGTAGTTTTTCTTCCATCCAAAGGGAATTTGAAAGATTTCCATTTAAACTATTATTGAAGTTCTAACATGATTGTTCCCTTAGGAATAAACATTTCCCGTGGGAACTGTGAAAGCTGCCATGAACTACAATTGCGACCAAATTATGAAAGGCCCACACCCACTTATGTAGCAATATATATATATTCCGAGTCCATTTCTCGGATTTCTTAATTTGTTTACAGAGTAGCTTATCAACTGCGCAATATTATTCGAAATAAACAATACAGATTTACTGACACTTGAATTTCAAATTTCTTCACCGACATTTTCTTTATGTAGATATGCTTAATTTTCGTGCATCGAATATTTTCACATGAAATAAATGATTGAGAGATGTACTGAAAAAAAACTTTTAGATTAAACAGGTGTTTAAAGCAAACGGAATAATGTACTTAGAACTGAGAAATGAAGTTCAGAGAAGGGAAATATTCGTCAAATTTTAAAATGAACTGCCGAATCATACTAGGTTAAAGGAGACCCTCTTTTAAAATATTACTTTAATACCCTTTTGTTACCTCTGAGAAATATTAAAAGCCTTTGCAACATATCAGGCGAATCAAGTGCACTCACTATACTCGATTGATCTCTACATGTTAGTGTGAAAGAATGCATGGAGAAATATATCTAGATAATTCGAAAAAAATGTCAAGTTTTTAATTATCAAGTACATACAAATAAAACAGAATATTGTGACTAACTGATTAAGCCCAAAATACAAATTATTTATTTTTACAAAATATGTGAATTGATAGATCCCTAATCGTATGATATGTGTGTTTCCCATATTAAGTTGTTACTTTCGTATGATTCGTCAGTTATCCGGTTACCTCTACTAATAACAAAGTTACGGCATACAAAGTCAGGAACTGACGCTTTCCTTCAAAAGACTGTTGTGCTGCCTCAATTGCAACAAGCATGCTTAAAATCTTACACATAACCCTTTATCATAGTATACCTGTACTTCAGGGTGCACAATTAAAGAAATCCAGAAATAGACTATAGATACATATTCACATAGTTTACAGAACTTTACTTTTGCTGAATTATGTTTTTACATATTTTAATACTATGAAATTTACTTACTTTATCTTCGAAAACATGAAAATTAACGTTTTGATATAGAATACAAAAGCGAAATTATTCACAATGCTATTTCAATAGGAGGGTTCCCCAGTACGCAATTCTAAAAATAGATACAACCGAATTTCAACCCGAAGTTGTTGGTACTTGGATCTTTCAATTTATGAATGAAAAATAGGGGCTCTAGTGGCTCTTCTCAGTGAAAATTGAGGCTATATAAAGGGTCGGTATTTTTATGGAAAATATCTTTATTCCCATCCCCGACATAAAAATGTCCAAGACTCAGGTCAAAGATATAAAACGTAACTTAATATTATCGAATTCTAGATAACTAGTGTATAGATGATTTTATCATAGTAAGTTCTACTGTAATGCTCAATTTTGAATTTTAACTTGGGGTAAAAAACTAGATGCATTCCGAACAACATTAATTGGGGAATTGTAACCTCATATGCTATTTGTTTCATCATATTACTTGTTCCGAAAGGATGTGCATGCCCATGATACCGGCGGCACCTTTTTTGAGGTACAATATTTCTTTTTGCAAAGCTTTTAATTTGTTGGATTATGTAAACAGTTTTAAAGGAACCTGACAACTATAACCAAATGTACATCTTACTAATTTTTGTGGAATATTGACTTATTTGTAAATCAAATAGGATGATAGTGTAAACAACTCGGTACTATCTAATTAGCCTCTAATGCTATATGTACACTTCCGTTTGTTAAAAAAAAAAAACACACACATGGAAAATGACCTGCGTTTTGCTCGATCTATAATATTACCGAGAAATCAGACTACTTTTAACTGCAGATACATGAACATAATGAAACAATATTGAAATATAAGACTCTTACTGAAATATGTAATTTACCGGGTTATGGATATGACGTCCAACTGGCATTTGACTTTGATATAAAATACTTTTTTTATCATGTTAGACATAGTAGAAATTTTCCTATCATGCTATGTCAATACTGCTTGATTTTAAACAGCGACATCACAGACTATTTGCGCTTCTAATTATTAGTGGTTATATATCTTAAACCCTGGCCCTATAAAGAACACATGTGGTAAATGTTGTAAGCCAGTGGCAAAAAAACATATGGAGCTATTTTGTGTGAGGCCTGTTACCACTGATGGAAATTAAATGCGCAGAAATATTACACATGCTGACTACATCTTGTTGAGTAAATCAAGTAGATAGCAGTTACATGAGATACGTACCATGGATATGCCACACCTGGAACACATATCATTTCACCAACTCCTTCCTTGAAGATGAGGTAAATCAAGTAGATACCAGTTACATAGGTATAAGTACCAGGAACTCTGACAAAGAAAGTAAATCTGTGTTTGATGAACTGAGTAAAGTAAGACAAAATTACCAAAATTCACAAATAAATATTAAATTTATAGAAATTAAAGAACTGATTATTGAAAGATTTTTTTTTATTTATCTCAGAACCAAAACTGGAATCTTCTTTTAGAAATTCTATCTTTGATGAATTAGGGTATAAAAAATAGAAGAGATAGGGATACTCATAAACGGGGAACGTATTGCCGTGTTCATTACATCTTGTATACCAACAAGGCGTAGACGAAATCTAGAGAGTAAGATTCTTGAGAACAATTTTGAATAAAACAAAAATGGTGTATCTTATGTGTATATATACCTCCAAACTTTACAGAAAAGATATTAAGCGAAGAACTTACTGTTATGCTTGACAAATGTATAACACATTTCGAAAGGTGATCATGGTGATGTTAACTATGATTTATTATGTCAGTCCAAAGGAAAACTTTTTTTGATATATTAACTGAATTATTCGATTAATAAACTTAATTAAAGAATGAAATTTAGGCCATTATCACTTAATATAATTTTAATTGTAAATGGTTTTGCTCCATCTGTATATCTGATTGTACTAATAAACAGGATAATTATTATAATTTTAGATATAAAATATTTTACAGATTCCCCTAGTAAGCATTACACGGTACGGTAAACAATCGTTTAAGTAGGCTGCTCCAGAACTTTGGAATTACCACAGAAGTATAGACAGTGGACAAATTTCAATCAATTCAAAAATCTTTTATCTTGTTGGAATGGTAAAGTGTGTAATTGCATAGCTTTTAAAACAACGGAAGTAGAATACCGAAGGAACAAGGGAAGCGATGACTACAAAAATCGAAGTCCAAAGACATGGCAGAAACGGTAACAGATAAAAACAAAGACAAAACAAGGACGTGAGACAGCTACAATGCACGGAAATAAAAAGATAACATTAAGAACTAAGGCACTCATAGTGTGAACTCCCATGAAAACCGGGAGTGACATCAGGTGCTCCGGAAGGGTAAGCATGTCCTGCTCCGCTAGCGGCACCCGTCACACTATCAGTGAGTCAATCCGGGGTTGAGTCAAATCCGGTTATGTCAAATCCGTGAAGACGTGAAATCTAGCTGAAAATGTCCGTTTTCATTTGGGACACAGACACGTCATATCTGTCAATGATGTCATGGTGACGGCCATAGAATTTCTGAAGGGATGAAAATGACTAAATAGTCTCTGCAGTAGTATATCATAAATGTTCATGTTTTAGCATGCGTTCTTGCTTATCAGTTTTATATTGTTGTTGTGCTGTGTTTTTATGCTTCTATTATGATTTTAGTGCTTTTATATGTGTAATTTGATTAAATTATGTGTATGTAATGGTTGATGTGCTACTTTGTGATCGTTAGGTAATATGACTGTGTGCATGTCTTCATACGGGTCTTCTTTTATGTTTAATTAATGACGTAAACAGGAGGGAAAACTGACACCTAACTCCATTCCTGTCGGGTTCACGCATTCGCTCAATAAGAGGACTACCTTTCATACGGCCACTTCTGATATAAAAAGAATAGGAAACTCAAATATTTTTGTTCTGTTGGATATCTATGTTATCTGCATCTACTCAGTGTGTATTTTTATCATGCTTGTTGAAGGCCTCATGGTGACTTCAAGATGAAGAACAACAATAAAAACGTTGTTCCATTGCTTATTATTACCATGTATTTGTAGAGACTTTGTCTCATTTGCATTTACTCCATATCCCTTCATTGTTTGTAATATGTTTTGAAGTGACTGTGTGTATGTTTTAATATTTCTAGATTCATTTAAATGCATGTCGGTTGAAAAGCTCATAGCGAGCTTATGTTTATTGTTATGCTTTCTTGTCGAATTTTAATAAAACCTGTTTATTTATAGGTTACAATCCATGGGTGCCGCCATTTTATTTGAAGTATGTACTATAGAGAATAAAAAACAAGGCCACTTCTAATTGGTTTTGGCTGACATGTGAGATTTATTTTTTTCTAAAACTACATTGACGTGGTGATGTTCAGAGACCAGTCTTTTATTTTTTTTCTGTTATTCTCCTCGACATGAGATTTTTTTTTCTACTTGTAGTTGAGGTGCTATTTTTTGGTGCTGTTTTTTCCGGAAGTAACGGTTACCATAAACAACTGAAAATTACTCTGTAAATAGCTGCAACAACCCCCTATTTTTTTTGTCGGAAAGAGTTGCCAGACAATGTACTTAATAAATACAAAAAGTTTTGAAATGAAAATCCACTCAATTAATTCTGTAGATTGTCGTCTATGGGGAAATTAATTGTGTATTGTAACCTATACATAGGCTTGAGTGTACTTTCACTTTTTGTTTGGTGAAGCAGAAATGTGATCCAGATGCCTTATTAAGAGTTTTTATGATTCTTTATGATTCTGTAAGCATCATGGAAGACTATTTTATGAATTTCCACAGAAATTTTCTAAAACCTCACCCAAAATATGGGAAATATACATGGTTGCATAGCATGGGGCGGCTATGTTGACAAACAAGGATATGGGATTCAGAATGTTAACTGGCCCGGAATGGACATTAAAAAAGAGAGAGCACAGCGGGTTGCATATATGATAAGACACAAGCTTAGTCGAAATGATATGCCAAGGCTGGATGAGAACAGTAACCCGATAGAATGTAGTCACATATGTCAGAATAAGCTCTGTGTTAATGCAGACAATATTGTATTAGAGTCCCATGCTTGCAACCAAGAAAGAATTCATTGCAAGGCACAAGGATTCTGTGCAAAATGCCATCAACCACATTGTTTATTATAAATAATACACATATAAAGTTAGTTCAGAAACTTTTGCCCCTTTTAGTCCTTTTAACATATGAATGGTCCTGTTTTGGTGTAACGGGCATTGAAGTCTGCAAAAGTTTATTTTTCACATAATTCTTTTCCTCCTGGTGAACCGCATGAATTTTATACAGATATTTCCTTGTAGCAGCTCTGCTTTTCTTACATTTACTTGTCTTTTTAGTCTGTTTTTGCACATTGTCCATATTTTGTAGGGATTTCAACCCTTTCTCAACAGTGGATCCATTCGGTATTGGTGCACCTAGCTGTTCACAGATCATCAACAGAGATTCACCCGGTCCAAGATTTACACTATGTACAGCAGCATGAACTCGACCCTCAAAGTTCTTGGAGAAGGTAACATTCTTTGGCAAAGATCTCCGCAGACTTCTGTTGAATGCCTCAACTTTTTGCGTGTTGAGGTTAAGTTTTGTCTGTTTTAATGCATTTGGATTAAGAAGATAGTTCACACACTTTCTAATGCTTCCAAATTAGGTATTGACTTTCGTATTCTGAACGTGCTTACCAAAAATGGTCGTTTTGTTAGCCACTGTTTCTTACCTCCTTTGCAAACAAACGAATGTCGACGGCATAGTTCATGGTCTCCTGTATAGCAGTCAACAATTGCATCGACAACATATGATAATTTATTTTTCACTTTGTTAAAGTCTCCCCCATACGTTTCAGTTACCACATTTACTTCAGCCTGGCATCGTTCCGCAACATCATGGCTAAAATTATTAAGCTGTTTCTGCCTCTCTGCCTTTGTGTGTGCTGGCATTATATCGATGAGATCTTTACTCCTTTTTATGGCCTTTCTCTGATTGCTTAGAAAATGTCTGGTGTCCAAGAAGTGTTCAGGCTCAGTAATGTTACCTTTTCAGCATAAAGGTCCTCGGCCGCACGAAAAGCTGAACTATCTGGGTCTGTTGTTATATGTTTTGGTCTAATCCATCACTTTTAATATCGCGAAGGGCCTCCTTGGCCCAAGTATATTCGTCCCCAATACTCTTCATGAATGCAATATTTGAGCTACACTGCGGACCACATTTCTCACCAGATGTAATGGGATGAACAGAACAAAGCTAGTTTTTGCGCAATACTCCAATAATACTTTTATCCTCTGTTTCAGACTCAGCCACTGTGTATGCCACTTGAGTGGCAGGTTGGAATGAAGTTTTCCCAATACCAGAGTAAATTGCGTTGTTGTATACGCCATCAGCTTGCAGACTCACAGCTCCAGGGTTTTTTCGACCACGTAATTTTTGATTTCAACAAGTTCTTACGACGCATTGTCATATCTTTCTTATTAATTTTTGTAATTTTAGGCAATACTTTATTCGCTCTCTTTTGCAGACCTGTTACAGTAGGAGCTGGAATGTTACATCCAAGAATGATCTTCCTAAGTCCAGTGTAGCCAAGAGGTGTTTGACTGAGTGCAGCCTGTGCTGATGTTTTTATCTTGGCAGCCTTCCTCCCTGGTTTAGTGGATGCAACTTCTTCATACAGCTTGAACTTCTTGGAGCGATAATGTACACTTTGAACAGATAGCTTCTTCGCTGTTGCCAAGTCCAAATTTCTCCTCTCTCTTCATATCCCATTCAATAAATCCATCACAATCTGGACGAAGGGCTGTATGTTCTCGGAATACATGATTTCACATTATTGCATTGAGCTTAACATTTATGGTTCTGTTGGTTGAATCTTCTGCTCTGTAAAATACAACTTAAAAATGCCATATGAAAGTGTTTTTGTGCAAAGAAATTGAATTTTGAAAATTTACCTAAAAATGAATTGTGACTTACCTCCCTTAGACCACTGAAAAATTTTCATTTTGATAAAACTTGATATATTTTGATCTAGATGATAAGTTGAGGAAATATATCATTTATTTAAGCTAATAAGATAGTATATGATGTATTTATATGCTTTAGACAATGCGATATCAATATTTGAATTCATAAATGTCTGCTTTCTTGTCATATACACACATACTCATTTTCTCTCCATATATGGTAGTAATTTGCTCATAGAAGACACCAATGTTGATATAGTGCATTTAATATTATACTTTAATTTGGATTTTCATATATTTTAAGCTTACCTTTGATTTTTCTCAATTGATCTCTGCTTTTTTTCAGCAGTTGGAGCCTCAACTTTTGGCCTCAAGAGTATAGCAGGTTGTGGATCATGTTCAGAGCTGGTTTCAATATCCATATATGGAATGTGTTGCACAAGTGATGTCATTTTTCTGGTAAGTCTTGTGTAAACAGCTTGCTTGGTAAAACTTTCAGATGATTTTCCGTTTTTCTTGGTTTGTTGTGAGACAAATGTGCAGTTTTAAAGGCAAACTTATTTTGTTTTCCAAAGTTTGAAGCCATATTTAGCAGTAATATTTAAAAGATAGAAATGTTTAAGTCTAATGAATTAGCTTATTGTGAAATTTATAAGTCTGTCATTGTTTTTATAGGGAAAGTTTGGGTTAAATCATATGTCTTTGGGTACGATAAAAGAAAGAATGCAGACATCCCCCAATGTGTATCTCAGATCTAGAGAGATAGAAGAAAAGAAATAAAATTTTCAATTTTTATTACCAAAGTGACAGATTAGATAAGATAGCTGGAACATCATCACTCCTTAATATCTTATCTATTGATGATGCAATCATGATCTCTCAGTACATTTAGTTCCACTTTTTTTACATTATTTTCTCCGAAATTTGTGAAAATAGTAAAGGGGTAGGGATGATAAGGGCCATTTTTGGCCCCTTCTTCAAATT
>MJUU01008072.1:0-20431 GCA_002080025.1 Modiolus philippinarum
TATTGTGTATTACTCGGTAATTCATATATTTAATTTTCTTTTTTTGTGCGTATATATGTTAATTTTTTATTGTGTATTACTCGGTAATTCATATAATTTTTTTCTTTATTGTGTATTACTCGGTAATTCATATAATTTTTTTCTTTATTGTGTATTACTCGGTAATTCTTTAATTGCTGTACTGCCGGCTGTTTTTTTTTGGGAGGGGGGCAAAAATTGTTTTTCACTTTTTCTGTGTAAATATTTTCTCCTTCAGGATGTTTTTTTTTAAACACAATAGTAATATGTTATATTACCCACCTCCACTACCGAATATTTTTTGAGGAACGAAAAAAATATTCGGTGGGGGAGGTGGGTAATATAACATATTACTGTGGTGTCAATCAGGCGGTCTCCGTAGTATAGTGTTAATCAGTTATCAACAATGTTTTTCTTTCTTTGTGGTCATTCTTCAGAAATCGGCTTGAGTGTGAAAATAACATCTATTCGATTTGAAACTTTAGCCACTCGCTACTCCTTTGTAAAAAATAAAAAGGGGCACGTATGTAGATTTTCTCCTATAAAAAGAAGACTGTAAAATGATAAGGGAAGACAGTGTCAATATGCCTTATATATCAAATAATCTATTGGTAAAGTGGTTTATGTTAAAAAAAAGTTTTAGAAGACAATAATTGTTATGAACTTACACAAATAAAATAATTGACAGAGACTTGGGAATTTAGATTCACTTCCTGAGAATAAACAATGAAAGGATATGGAATACATGCAAACTGGACAAAGTCTCTACAAATAAACGGAAGTACCAAGCAAAATTTATTGTTGTTTTTCATCTTGAAGTCACAATGAGGCCTTTGAAACGGACTTTGCTCATACCTCATAGTAAATGGTGAATAAAGGATATGGAGTAAAGCACATGAGACAAAGTCTCTACAAATACATGGTAAAAAACAAGCAAAGGAACAACTCTTTTATTGTTGTTCTTTACCTTGAAGTCACCATGAGGCCTTCAACAATGAGCTTTGCTCATACCTCATAGTAAGTTCAAGACGGCTGCTAGCATCGGTTTAAGCGGAATTCTTTGCTAATTGTCGAGCAACGCTACATCCATGTCTTTCTTGGTCATGGGTGCTGGGTGTCAACAAACATCAATTAAACTGGCAAAGTGCTCTTACAATCACTGTCATCCTTTGCCCGACAAAAATACTAGTGTCTTAAGCTAGTTTACAACTACAACATATAGACAAACACAGCGCACTCATCAAGTCGAATGTAAGAAAACTTGGCGTTATAAAATAGTGAGATGTGGGCACTTAAAACAGGTGGTCTGGATTACATTTCGAAATTAATAAAATAAATGCCAAAATTTGAAAGTATCAATAGTATATCCATATGAGAAATCTTTTTACGGACTCCACACTGCAGGAGAGACAAACTCCAGTTCAACACGGCCCCTATAGCACCGGTTATGAAGGAATTGTTTGCTAGGGGTCGAACAACGCTACATACATGTTTTTTGTGTTAAACAGGCAATGTGTTCTTACAATCACTGTCATCCGTTGTTATTTCCGATGTTGTCATTGTCCTTGGATTATTCGTTTGGATTATTCGCTTGGATTATTCGTTTGGAATATTCGCTTGGATTATTCGTTTGGAATATTCGCTTGGATTATTCGTTTGGTTCTCACATACTTGTTTATTCCAGACAGGGATATTTCCGATGTTTTAACTTTGGTTGTCAATCTTACATTAGCATACAAGTTCCGCCCTGGAATGGTGTATCCGTGAGTTATTTCTTAGTACCGGCCCTGTTTGCTATTACCTAAGACGAATAAAAAATTGATTTTTTGCGGGCTTATATAAGCACATTTGATGCTTATCCTTGATTTCTCAGCAAGCTGTCCAGGTTTGTTGGTCACCTTAGACGTCTTAAATCATTCGCAAAAGTTCATATAGAATAAACAGATGAAATTTATTTATTTTTTCCTTATTCAAAATAACTATAAAACAAACAAAATACATGATGTCCATTCTTCTATCAGTTTCAAGGATAATGACGTCATTAGTGGCGCCGTCGATTGTTCATCAATTAATCGGCGATGTTTGCTTTTTATGTTCTGTATATCTAACGTTGATGTTCATTGAATTTTGGTTTAAAATTGCATTTAAACTGCTTTATCTTTTATCACCCTTTGTGGGTGTGTTTTATGGGCATGTGGTGTCTTTGGTCTTCCGTCTTTTGGCGTTCTTGCCTTTGCCTTGTCTCTGGACTTTGATTTTTGTAATCTTGTGCTTTGTTCCTTCGGTATTCTACTGCCGTTGTTTTGTATTTCGGTAGGTTATGGATATAATTTATTCATAGTAAAAATATAAGATTGTATTGTTTTGTCTTTTGTGCAGTTTCGGATATGTCCACTTAATGATATCTGAACATATTCTGGTTGGCAGATTTGATGTTTGTGTACCGTTATTCTGTTTCTGAAATTTCCCGTCTCAACAAACCTTGCTGAAAATCTAAGTTTAAATTCCGACCGACTTATTTCCCTTTTCTCATAGTTATCATGGTTATGTAAAAGACAGACACGTGTATGAGATTTTATCTCAAATTCGGAAAGTTAATTGCCTACTATATCTAGATTTATCTGACATTGTAATTGAAACTAATTAACACTGTCACGATAAAGGTTAAGATATACATATAGAGTAATATCAATATACATATAGAGTAATATCAATGTATTAGTGTAACGTCAGATGTCAAAATCGTGTTTCGAAATACTATAAGATTCAGAAGAAATAAACGAGTTAAAGATTGCCAACATTAAAATGAATTGGAACATGAAAGCATTTTCACTTTTCAAAGATGTACAAAAATGCCATACATTTCTATTCATTTTGAAAAAAAACATTTCACGTGTATTTTACTCCATATCTCTTTGTTCATTTACGGGTGTATTTGTTTCTTGTAAAGTGTGGAGTCTTTAAAAAGATTCCCCTTGCTTGAGCTGTATGGAGTTCTATTTTTCTGGCCATCTATGTATATATTGCCCACATCGCCCGTTTTACTTGCCAAGTTTTTCTTACAATCAACTCGATGCCAGTGCCCTGTGGTCGTTTATATTTTGTATTGTCGATTAGACCCTTTGTCGGGTAACGGATGACAGTGTTTTAAAGAGTACTTCGTCCAATATGTTTTCCTTTTTGACGAACCCGCATCCATGACAAGGCGGGTACATGGAAGTACCGATGTTCAATATTAAGCAAGTGAATTCAGCGCATACCGGTGCTAGGGCCCTAGCAGTTTTGAACTTGCTATGAGGGAGGAGTGAATGAAAGCGTTGTTCAATTTGGTCAATCTTACTATGTATTGATAGGGTTTTTGTCCCATGTACATCTATACTCGATATCCCTTTATTTGTTCATTGTGTCAGTATGATGTATATATATACGTTTTCAGGTGCACGGCACAAGAAAAGTATCCGTCTTAGCCTGCCAGAAAACCACATGGTACTCAATTAAAAATAATGAATGGAAGAAGAATTAAAGTTATCATTTTTTTAGTATTGCAATTGTCAAGCAAATGTAAAAAAATATAATTTTACACCCAAACCAAAGTAAAAGACTGCTTGCATAGAAGAAACACACTGTAAATATCGTGATTCATTGCTTCACTGCTTGTGTATGCACAATAATTGATTGACTGCACTGCCATGAACAGACTTATGTTTAATTGAATGCAGAAAAATACTGTTTAAAGGCAGTAGTGTCAATCAGTCGGTCTCCGTATTATAGTGTAAATCGGTTTTCTTTCTTTGTGGTCAGTCTTCAGAAATCGGCTTGAGTGTGAAAATACCATCTATTCGATTTGAAACTTTAGCCACTCGCTACTCCTTTGTAATAAATAATAAGGGGCACGTATATAATTTTATTCTCCTATAAAAAGAAGACTGTAAAATGATAAGGGAAGACAGTGTCAATATGCCTTATATATCAAATAATCTATTGGTAAAGTGATTTATGTTAAAAAAAGTTTTAGAAGACAATAGTTGTTACGACATTACACAAATCAAACAATTGACAGAGACTTGGGAATTTAGATTCACTTCCTGAGAATAAACAATGAAAGGATATGGAATACATGCAAACTGGACAAAGTCTCTACAAATAAACGGAAGTACCAACCAAATTTTATTGTTGTTTTTCATCTTGAAGTCACAATGAGGCCTTTGAAATGGACTTTGCTCATACCTCATAGTAAGTTCAACACGGCCCCTATAGCACCGGTTAGAACGCAATTGTTTGCTAGGGGTCGAACAACGCTACATACATGTCTTTTGTGTTAAACAGGCAATGTGTTCTTACAATCACTGTCATCCGCTGCCCGACAAAAGCACTACTATTTTAAGCTAGTGGACGATTACAACAGGGCAATCATCATGTCGATCGTAAGAATCCTTGGCATTATAAAATAGTGAAAGGTGGGCACTTAAAACTGGTAGTCAGAACTACATTTAGAATTACAAAAATAATAAATTCCAATTTGAAAGTATGAAAGTATATCCATATGAGAAATTCTTACACGAACAAGTATACCATATCTGAAATATAAAGGGAGCCTTAATCTCCTGCACGAAGAATCTTTTACGGATTCAGAACTGTAGTCTTACTACAATAAAAGCGTTGTTCCTTTGCTTGTTTTTTACCATGTATTTGTAGAGACTTTGTCTCATGTGCATTTACTCCATATCCTTTTATTCACCATTTACTTTATTTCAAAAGTCATGTAAGATATAATAATGTATTAACATTAAATTCAATATATCACAGTTCTTTTAAGCTTAGATGATAAATAAAACCTCTTTACAGATAAACTTACTGTGTGCGCATGCATCAAATGCAACAAGATTGCTACGCGTAGCTATGTCCCCCGCCGCTGCAGTAAAGTCGATAAAGTCCCATTTTCATGTAAAATTTTGCGAATCAAAATGGCGGCAGGATATGATCAACTGCATTAGGTGGCAAATAGCCAAGCAAAATTTCAGCAAAATCCCCTAATTGGATTATGACGAGATGTGTCCACAAAATCTTCCTATGTTATAGTATGCATTAAGTCGATAAAGTCCCAGAACTCCCGTAAAATTTGTCCAACCAAAATGGCGATTTGATATGATCTAGTACATATGGCGACTAACAATCCTGTAAATTAGAATGAATTCGGACTAGCAGTTTCTGAGGAGTTGCATCCACAAGATTTGCCATTGTATAACAATATGGAAATAATCGAAGTCCCATAACTCCCACAAAATTTGACGAATCAAAATGGCGATACGATATAATCTAGTACTAATGGTGGCTAACAATCCTGTATAATTTGAATGAATTCTGACCAGCGACTTCTGAGGAGTTGCGTCCATAAAATTTGCCATTTTATAACAATGTGGAAATAATCAAAGTCCCATAACTCCCACAAAATTTGACGAATCAAAATTGCGATACGATATGATCTAGTACTAATGGTGGCAAACAATCCTGTCAAATTTGAATACATTCCGAACAGCGGTTTCTGAGGAGTTGCGTCCTCAAGATTTGCCATTGTATAACAATGTGGAATAATCAAAGTCCCATAACTCCCACAAAATTAGACGAATCAAAATGGCGATGCACTACTATCTAGTACTAATAGTGACTAACAATCCTGTAAAATTTGATTGAATTCTGACCAGCAGTTTCTGAGGAGTTGCGTCCACAAGATTTGCCATTGTATAACAATGTGGAAATAATCAGTCCCATAACTCCCACAAAATTTGACGAATCAAAATGGCGATGCGACATGATCTAGTACTAATGGTGACTAACAATCCTGTAAAATTTGAATAAATTCTGACCAGTTGAGGGGTTGCGCCCACAAAAAACGTGACACACGGACGCAGACCATTACCATGTCTCTCCGTCGCGTTGCGGCGGGGGACAACAATACACTGACGTCGGACGCTTTTTTATTTTCTGTTTGTTTAATTTGTAAAGCTATGGTAGGAGTTCAAATTCGTTCAAGTTCGCATTTTGGTTCGCCTGGTCTGAAACGGAAGAACATAAGTAAAAAAAGGCAAAGGTATGGATCCCTCGGATGTTATTCAGTATGTACAAATGGCTATTGCTTTAAGGTTAAATGTCAACTTTTGTTAAACCTATGGGAACTTTGTGTTAAATCCCCAGCTTGAAAAGCTTGTTGCTTTATATCAAAAATTTATTTACAAGTTATTGATATAATTAAGTATGCAAAGCTACCATTATTTCATGTTGATATCAACAAATTCAAGGGATTTGCAGAAAAAACTTATAAATGTTTAGGTAGATGGATGTTTTCTAGGACGTTATTGCGGTCTCTGCGAATGATTTGCCATTTGCTTTATTGTTTGTGTATGATATCTCATTGATTTGCTGATGCTACTTGCAATAAATGATAGCCTTGTATGCATAAATGCTAAATGCTTTGTTTTGGGTCGTTTAACCTGGAGATGGGATGTTGTATACTTGACATCTACCCCGTTTTCTTTCTTTTTCATAAATAAAAGTTATCTGCATTCGAATTTTTGCGAGGAATCAACAAGCGGTTAAGCCTAGGGATTTAAAAATAAAATTCCCTGAGAAGTAACACTGAACTGAAAAGGGGACCTTTAACCTTAATCGGAAACTCTCATTTTGTTTTCAACACTGAGCATAGGATATTATAGCTATAACTGTGGCTGAGAATATGGATTTATTCTCAGAAAAAAACAGGACATGAAGACCCTAGCTAAATGTAAGGGAGGTCTTTTTGGTAAACCTTTCTTGAAACTTATTGCCACTGAGAGTAAAGATAATAAAGAGGTTGAGGGAATTATTGATACCAATAAAACGAGTCATGATTATAAGAAACCCTTCTCTGACGATGATGGACAGTTTTTCAGAGAAGTCTCCCAAACAACCTCCAGTTTGTGTTTCGGCTCCTGGGTCATAGTAGATGATGAGGAGCTTTTAGAACCAGTTGGGTCACCAACCGGAGACACAGTTCAAGAGACCCTATCAATTACTTTGGGGGAGATGACAGAGTTCTGGGAGGATGCCAGCTCAGTAGAAGTTTGCAAGGTAGTAAGCCGAACTACACAAATTATGGCATTTCAAAACAAGTTTCCTTTTCCAATGAAATCTCATTTTTTTAGATATCCCAGTTGGATGGAGATTGACTTTATTTCCCCCAAAAATGTAATTCTTACATCAGACCCATTGGTACTAAAAACAGAACAAGATCTTCAGATGGATTTTGTATCACCACCAGTTGATTTAAATATACCACATCGGGTTTTTTGCAATCAAAGAAGTCACATGAAAGCAAAGGTAGATATATCTGTTTTCAGGACCCACTCTTGTCGTATTGTTGACGTAAACAAGTAAAAGCAGCCATGTCAGGGGTTAATATACAAGAAATTTTTGGACTTGAATGATTTGTCAAATTCATTCACTTTTAAACGATTTATTTCTATGTCCGAGAATACCAGGAGTTTCTCTCAGAAAGTGTTGCAGTAAAGATGGTATGTGTGCTTTGACAGCTTTAAACATGCATTTTTATTTCTCATTTTGATCTTTGAAATATAATTTAAGATTTAACGAGGGTGCAAAGCTCCCGAAATAAAATATTGATGATATGATAAAATTGAAGTGAGATATAATAAGTTTCCATGCCCTATCCTACCCAATATCGCTTTTATACGAAAGCCGGAAGGGAACTTCCGAGTTCCGACTTCTGACATCTGACTTCTTACTTCTAACTTCTTACCTCTTACTTCGATGTAGCAATCCGGAAAGGTAGCCTTTCCGGATTGCAACATCGACTTCGGTATTTAATTTTGTCAGTTTTGTTAGGACTTTATGAGTTATCGCGAAATCAATAAAAATTGATTAATAGTTTAAGTGGTGTTAGACCTTCTACTAGCAATATTTGAAGTATAATTCAAGACGATAACAATCAATTTGGGAACAGAGAAAAACTGGGGAGGGTGTAATTTTGAATACCACTGGATAAAGGGATTGAGGGACAGGGGTTAGCATTACCTCCGGTTACCTACTTCTTGTGCGTCAAAGGTCTTGTATCTTTGTATTATCTGGGTCCTGAAGAACCTATCGTACATGTCATCAATCTTAAAAATTTGTGGCTTTCACGTTCAAAATTCTATGAAGTCACGCATCCCGCCTGTTATAAAGGGGTATGTTGCACGATTCCCACAAAAAAAAGAAGAAAAAAGAGAAAAAAAAGGCCCGGACACCTTCAAGACCCCCTTTTATGTCTTAGATAACAACAGTTTAGGGTGTGCATTTTGAAATATTCAATCGACAGAAAACTTCATATATAGGAAATCGTGTTCCATTTTGCAATAGTCCTTGGAAGATAAATTCTTGCAATCGGAAAAGACTGATTTGGTTTTTGTTCATCCTCTTTTTATACACCCCCTCCGAGACGATATAGGTTGTATGGTGGAACTTAGTTCATCAAGGTAAGAGTGATAAGATTGGGAGGAAAATTTTTTGACCCAGTCCAGATAATCAAGGAAGTGGATGCATGGATACGTACACATTTGCTGGATTTTAACTCAGAACGGTGTCAATACATTCTTAAATCTCCCCCTTCTAGAATATTATGACTTGCAATTGTTTATTTTCAAGGGATGAAAGATAGTTTTAATGATCAGAGTTTGGAGCTCATTCCCTGCTTCAAATGTTGTTATATAAATATATTTCAAAATATTTCCATCTTCTAGTACTTCTTACTTCTAACTTCTTACTTCTCACTTCTAACTTCTTACTTCTTACTTCGATGTTGCAATCCGGAAAGGTAGCCTTTCCGGATTGCAACACTGACTTTGGTATTAATATTGTCAATATTCGGACTGGGGTTTCATTATATATATTATTTCTCTAGTTTATGACTAATTGCACAAGCCATAAAAATGGATTGATGGATCGAATGGCGTTTAACGTCCTAATTTCAACATTTCAGCCAAAATCCAAGACGAGAACAGGTTTATAAAAACATGATTTATTTGGGAAAGGGAAAAACACTTGGAGGGAAGATTCTGATTGCCACTGGTAAAAGCGGATTAAGGGGGAGTTAACCTTGCAACCGGTTATCTTCAGACTACAGGACTGTTGCAAGGATTCTCAAACGTGAACGGTCTTGTATTTCATGTGTTTTATTTGTATTATGTCTGATAAAAATAACGGGTAAAGGTATTACTTATTCAATTTTCTACACAAAAATTGCATATACAGCAATTTTATCTTGAAGCACGTATTCATTAAAAATATAGGAAGTGCGCAGATGGAACTCAAACGATGTAATTAACAGTCATCCCTAGTATTTTTCAATTGTTTTGTTTTGTTTATTTTATTTATACTTTTTTTCTTGTTTTGTTTCGTTTTTTGTTTTGTTTTTGTTTTTGTTTTTGTTTTTATTTATTTAGACAGTTTCGTACTTCTTGGCATAAGGTGTGTATAATTTTTCACATTCTCCATACAATTTTCCCAATTCAGCCGTAAAATCTGTCCCATCCTGGAATATAAAGACTTGCAATTATTCACAATGAAGGTATGATCAATACACTTTAATCATCACAATTTGGTGCTCATTCCATGCCATGCTCTACATGCTCTCATAGATCTTCCAAATTCTTTCTCACTTCTTACTTCTAACTTCTTACTTCTCACTTCTAACCTCTTACTTCTTACTTCTTATTTCTTACTTCCAAGTTGCAACCTGGACAGGCAAATGACATTCAATCCGGTGTTTAATAATATCAATACTTTGATTATAAGTAAGACTTTTCTTTATATTGATCCTAGCTTAATAGGACTTTGCGAAAGCAAGAAAAATTGACCAACCGATTGAATGGTGTCTAACGTCCATCTAGCAATATTTCAACTTTATATCAAGACGAGAACAGATTTTTGAATGCAAAATCAATCTTTACTCATCCCTTTACATGTCTAGTATTCCAGGAAGGGTAGATTTTAATGCTGATTTTTGAAAATTCTAAAACGAATGTGAGGCACTTTCAGTACTTTTCTCTAAAATAATATTATCCATAAAAATTTGAAACTGCATGTATCTAAATCAACTGAAAATAAAAGGTTAATGAACACCTTTACCCGTTATCTTCATTGGACATGATGCAAATAAAACACATCGCTTATTACACACAAAAATACACTACCGTTCACGTTAAGGAATCCTTGCAACAGCCCCGTAGTATGTAGGTAACGGATGCAAGGCTGACTCGCCTTTCATCATTAATCTAATCACGTTGATAAATCTGTTCTGGTCTTGGATTTGGACTGAAATGTTGAAATTAGGACGTTCAACGCCATTCGACCCATCAATCAATTTTTATTGCCTTTGCATATTAGTCGTAAACTAGAGGAATAATATAATGAAACTTCAGTCCCAACATTGACAATATTAATACCGAAGTCAGTGTTGCGTAGCCTTTCCGGATTGCAACATCGAAGTAAGAAGTTACAATGTAGAAGTAAGAGGTAAGACGTTAGAAGTAAGAAGTTAGAAGTAAGAAGTAAAAAGTTAAAAGTAAGAAGTTAGAAGTTAGAAGTAAGAAGTAAGAAGTAAGAAGTGAGAAGTAAGAAGTGAAAAAGAATTTTGAAGATCTATGACAGCACGTAGAGCATGGAATGAGCACCAAACCGTGATGATTAAATGTATTGTTCATACCTTCATTATGAATAATTGCAAGTCTTTATATTCCAGCATGGGACAGATTTTACGGGTGAATTGGGAAAATTGTGAAGAGAATGTGAAAAATTATACATACGCTGTGCCAAGAAGTGTGTAAATAAATATAAAAAAACTAAAAAAAAAAAACAAAAAAAAAACAACAAAAAACAAAAAACAAAAACAAAACAAAAAACAAAAACAAAACAAAAAACAAAAACAAGAGGTTCTCAAGAGCCTGTATCGCTCACCTGGGTCCTGCAGCACTATAATTCCCAATTGATGGTCCATTTTGAAACATTTTATAAAAATTAATTAAAATTGTCCAAGCAGTTTTAGAGAAGATTTTTGAATGCAGTTTCCAAACTTAAGGGGCCTATGTTAATCTACGTTCCTTGCTGGCAGCTATTTAACATAAAACTTTGAAGAGAGTCACATAAGGACTATCATATCAAAATTCTACTGAAATTGTTCAAGCAGTTTCAGAGGAGAAGATCTTTTTATGCATTTCCCACTGGGTCCAATGTTAAACTAAGTTTTGCTACTGGTGGCCATGTCGGAAGAAACGAGCTTGGTCAAAATCTCACAAGTTTCATTTATGCAATGTTTAAATTGAATCCATTCAATGGTTTTCCATGATATCTTTGTATGCATTTCCCTTAGGGTCCAATTTATTGCTGGCAGCCATGTTGGATGATGGATCAGAACTGAAGTAACAACACTTGGCCAGCTTCTCATAAGCAAAGTTTAGATTAAATCTATTAAGCAGTTCTCTAGAAGAAGATCTTTTGTTAAATTAAGTTCACAGCTGGTGAAACTTGGTCAACACCTGACAGGCATCATTCATGTCATGTTTGATTTAAATCCATCCATCAGTTCTCTAGAAGATATTTGTGTGCATTTCCCATAGGTTCCAATGCTGTCGGTCATGTAAGATGACAGATTAACACCAAAGTAATAACACTTGGTCAGCACCTCATAAACATCATTCATGCCAAGTTTGGTTAAAATCCATTCAGTGGTTCTAAAGTAGAAGTTCTTTGTATGCATTTTTCCATAGGGTCGAATTTAAAATTAAGATTCCCGCTGGATGATGGATCGGCAACAAAGTAACAACACTTGGTCAGCACCTCAAAAGCATCATTCATATCAAATTTGGTTCAAATCCATTCAGTGGTTCTCAAGGAGTTCTTTGTACGAATTTTCCCATTAGGTCAAATGGTAAACTAAGTTCCCCGCTGGCGGCCTTCTGGGAAGCGATCGGAAATCTTGAATGTGTTCAATGAAATATAGTCCTTAACATGCTGAACATTTTTGCAATTTAAACTTGACCTCTATCTCAAAGCGTTTATGAAATATAGGACAAAAAGTAAAAAATCGCGAAAAATTTGACCAATAAAGGATCACAAATAACAAAATACCGAAATTACTGTTAATTTATTTTCTGCATATGCGCTTTTCGACAACTTATGTCTCATCAGTGCAGATAAAACCAAAACACCTGGAAGTCCATTAACCAAAAAACGTGTAAAAGCTGATACAGAACAAATAATCAAAAGGGTCTAAATAGAAAAGCCAATATTCAGCTAAGGACAGAGCTATGCATGATGGAGATACTCCTTAGTTTTTAACAAAATTTCGTAAAATTTAAATATTGCAAATTTCAATAAAGTCGGTATTCGGGTCAGCACCGAAGTACTGACTACTGGGTTGGTGAATACCCTCGGGGACTAACAGTCCACCAGCAGAGGCATCGGCCCAGTGATAACAAATAACAAAATACCGAAGTTACTGTTAATTTATTTTCTGCATATGCGCATTTCGACAACTTATGTCTCATCAGTGCAGATAAAACCAAAACACCTGGAAGTTCATTAACCAAAAAACGTATAAAAGCTGATAGAGAACAAATAATCAAAAGGGTCTAAAAAGAAAAGCCAAAATTCAGCTAAGGACTCGTATATAGGTACTTGGATTTTCTTCAAAATGTCCATGTAGGTAGATCTTCACATGCTGAACATTTTTTGCACTTTAAACTTAACCTCTACCTGTTATAGTTTTTTTAATAAAAAATTTAAAAAAAACATCAAAATTTTGAAAATTTTACGGAAAAGGGGCAATAACTCTTAGACGGGTCATCAGATTTTCTTCAAAAGTTCAACAGCGGAAGATCTAGGAAATCTTCAAATAAGACTCTGACAGAATTTGTGGACTTCGGTTCATGCTAATTCTAAAATAAATGTAGTTTCTTTTAAAGGTATGATTACAGCAGTTGACTCAACACTATGATGTCTGACAGAGGTCTGTGTTTAAATCCAGCAAGCGTGTACGTTCCCAAGCATCCACTCTAACTTTGTTATCATACCTGCCTAAATCAAAAGCATGATCGAGAATATGTTAGAAAATCATAAATTGAAACTGCACACCCTAATGATGATTCCTGCCAAGTTTTGTTTTTATTGGCACAGTAGAGAGGTATTTGAAATCGGTTATGGACAGACGACAGACCAGACGAAAAGTGATTACAAAAGCCCATATGGTTTCGTAGGCCAGGTTTGTTGGAAAGGGAGATACTGATATATTTTAAATATATACCAATATCTCCTTTGTCTATATTTTTTGACTGTTTTTATATTTCCTCAATGTAGAAAAAAGCTATGGTTTAGTTTACCGGGAAACAGCAAATTACCTGCTTTAGCCTTTATGATAAAAATAAATATTTATTCTTTGATCAAATATGTATTACAGGAAGCATGTTGACTCCTCACATAAACATCATTATTAATCTATAATATTGTAATTCCAGCAAACAAATCACCTAAAAGCATTTTTTATCTTGTCATTTTCTAGACGGTTCAACTAAAAGAACTTGGAAATTGCAATATCTTGTCGTTTTGTTAAAATAAAATATATTGGACTTTGCAATCCGACATGCAACATTAAATTTAAGAAAATCGTAAATCAGCCATTTTCTCAATTTCCTGATTGTTATTAAAAAATACGTGACATGTTGTTTCAGTACATGGTGTGCTAAATCAGTATACAACGCAACCGAAAAACACCCTATTGTTCTGATCTATGTTTAGAAAAAGGAGTTATCTCCCAAACACCGAAAACGCTTGTGTGCGGATAATGTCGGAAACCGTAAAATATAGTTGATGAAGTGTAGTGGGAAAAATGTTCCTTAGGTAATGGTAAAAATTCGTTGCATTTGATCCGAAACCGTATATATATGTGTGTGACATGTTCTCATTTAAGGTAATGCCAATGACAGATTTTGTGTTTCCGTTACATTTTTTTTTCCGGAAACGAAGTCGTAGAAACATGGATCCTTAATAATTGTTTGTAGTGTATATGGCGACTTCAGGATGAAGAACAACGATAAAGTAGTTGTTTCATTGTTTGGCACTTCCATGTATTTGTAGATACTTTGTCCCATATGCATTTACTCCATAATCTTTCATTGTTTCTAATGGTACATTTAAAAATGTCAAGAAAAAAGTCATCGGTGACCATTGACCTTGTGTACAGATAAACTCAGGAACCGCAATAAATGGCTGTTGAAGTATATTGACGAAAATATTCAACGTGTCAAGTGCTACATATGTTGTATTTTGACCAAAGTTCTCTGATGACTCCCAAGAATTATTGCCTTGACACGTTTTGGATATTTGTTATTTGAACCGTTAGAGATAGTAAAGTAAAATATGTATCAAAGTAATCGGGATTAAGATACTTTCAATACGGGACTTTTGAGTCGTGTTCAATCCGGAAACAAATCTATTTGTTTCAGGAATCTACGAAAAAAATCTATGAAAAATTTATGAAAAAAATCAATACATCAATACCTTGAGAGGGAATCAGTAATAAATGAACACTGTTGAAAGGGTTGTTACAGCGCTTTATGTTAATTATTTTAGTAAATTTAAATTTGGGGTAAAGAAGTGTCATGTAGGAATAATTATAAGTATACACTTCAATTTCATAAATATTTTGTTTTATGTAATATATATTTATTTCAATAGGTCAAGAATCCAGTCACTCCGTCTTCAATTACACGAGAGTTCCTATCTCGTAAGTCCCATATTTATGTAACTGAACAGATGGGACTATGTATAGTTCAGCTGTCGTATTAATATTGTAAACAAATGTCACATGATTTTAGCGCGGGTTAGTCAAAAGGTAAACATTATCATACAACAGTTATTATGTAATCACATCTGCAGTGTTTCACACTTAATGAGCCGGTAAACTNCTTTCAATTTGGTAGCAATGTTCATGCTGAATTACTACGGCTTCTTGAAAAGGAAATATGATTCTGGTGTTTCGTGTTCCATTGTAGCGGGGAGTATTAGATTTTATGCCTTTTCCTTTTAAATCATGTTTTGATTAGTACTAATTTTATCCTTTTTAAGAAAAAGATTAACCGATTCGTATGTCTTTCTGAATTCAGCTTTATAGTTATTGAACCAATGGTCCTTCTCTTCTCATCTTTTATGGATATTATCTTTTCGTAGACGCATTCGGCTTTCCAAAGGCCAAATACTTCCTCCATTAAAGGACCTGACGGCTTTTGGAAATAAATTTTCTGTATAATGTCTATTTTTCGCAAAAGGTAAATATTATTACAGCGTGTAACGACGAATGTGCTAAGAGAAATTTAAACTGATATTTTGTAAATAGAAAATTTATGAAGGCATTAATTGCTTCTTTAAGAATACAAAGAATAAGCATTTTTCAACAAAATCTGGTCATGCTTTTGTCCGCTTTATGATCACTTGTTTGACTGTGCTTGACAAGACCAAGTTTTGAAACCATATTATAAGGTATAAATATTTACTGGCTTAATATAATGTTCTTTTAAAACTCGGTGCTGTTTTAAGGGACAATGAAAGAAAGCATAAGTTTTTTTTACAGAAAGTTATGTATAGTTTTTTAATGATAACTTTCACCATTTTTAAAGTAATTCTGAAGATATTTAAGCTTTCCAAATAACTAAATACCGAAGTTACTGTGAATTTACTTTCTGCATATGCTAATTTCGACAACTTATGTCTCTTCAGTGCAGATTTAAAAATCTAAACGTTTGGAAGACCATCAGCTCAAAGATGATTGATAGAGAACAAAAAACCAAATATGATCTAAATGTAGAGCCAAAATCAGCCAAGGACAGAGCTTTGCACGAGGGAGATACTCCTTTATTTTCAACAAAATTTACAAAAATTTAGATATTGTAAGTTTCCAAAAATAATCGGCTTTCGGGTCAGCTCCGAAGTACGGACTACTGGGCTGGTGAAAACCCTCGGGGACTAACAGTCTAAAATCAACACCCTCTACTCAAGGCAAGTCAAGTCATTTTCCAAGTTGCACTTTTTTAAAAATTTAAATGTTTTTATCGATTTGTTACTTTTTGAAAATTCGATTTCAAACAACTTAGGAAATTAACATTCAGAACATTTTTACAGCTACGACTTATATTTGATAGAATTTCAGTTTTTTGTTACTTTATCTCTTTTCACATTACTCTGCATGATTACCCAATCTTTTCTAAGAAGTTCTTGTAGAAACCCAAAAGACCACTCTAAGTACTAGCATATTGTTGAATTTTTTTTCTGGTTAATATATGTTGAAGTCTTGTTCTTCAACAGTTATCACACACAGTTCTTCAGGGAATTCCGCACACACTACAACACAAAAATGTCTGATAAAGGAGCTATCTGCGGGCTTAAGTTTATGTCGGTTCTATCTTGCTCTTGGGATTAGGAGTACCTGAGTGAGTATTTTATTGGCAGATCAGAGGAGGATCTTGAGGTTGGAACCATCTTTTTCTGGGAAGATCTTTAAATTTCGTACATATTTTAGGTAAAAAATGATAAATATGGTAAAATATCTATTGGAACCCACTTGTTTGGGAACCCCATCGGTACATCAATTTTCTAAGACTAGATCCGCAAGTGAATTTCCATAAAAAGGTATCGGGCCTGAGGGTGTATTAACGTAATATAGAAAAACAGTTTTTATTTTTATCTACCATGCTTCCTGATGCTCACCTGACAAAAGGGTTCTGAGTAATGCCTGTGTGGAATATGCTAAAAAACTTAACTAACTGTTCGCGGCATATTTGCGTCTTTGTCCAAAATATCCCTTTCAATTTGGTAGCAATGTTCATGCTGAATTACTACGGCTTCTTGAAAAGGAAATATGATTCTGGTGTTTCGTGTTCCATTGTAGCGGGGAGTATTAGATTTTATGCCTTTTCCTTTTAAATCATGTTTTGATTAGTACTAATTTTATCCTTTTTAAGAAAAAGATTAACCGATTCGTATGTCTTTCTGAATTCAGCTTTATAGTTATTGAACCAATGGTCCTTCTCTTCTCATCTTTTATGGATATTATCTTTTCGTAGACGCATTCGGCTTTCCAAAGGCCAAATACTTCCTCCATTAAAGGACCTGACGGCTTTTGGAAATAAATTTTCTGTATAATGTCTATTTTTCGCAAAAGGTAAATATTATTACAGCGTGTAACTACGCGAAGTATCCTTTTTTTATTGTGGTTCAATTCTGGAAATCATGATGTTCATGGCAGACCAATATTGGTAAGTTAATCTTTCATGTGTTAATTCTTTCTAGATCATCATGATTGTACCGGAACAACACGGAATGTAAAGTGAGCTACTGAATCCTATCATCACATCTGTTCATGTACATCATGAGATGATAGAATATATGATTTCCTCTTTGACTAACTCTGTTATCACCATTCCTATTTGAAAGAAAAATATAAAATGAACCTGTTCTTCAAAGTAAACTTTCTCGCATGCTTGTTCATTTGTACATTTTTTATTCAGTTAGTGTTTCTAACTTTTTGTAAAATCTTTGTCTTCCTATATATTAAGACCTATGATATTATCCTCTGTTCCGCAAGGTATCAAAAGGCCCACAATCCGTGAACCGCAGCACATCAACTGGAAGTATAACTTCAAAGATTATGATGGATGCAGTTGAGGACTATGCCAGAATGTGGGCAAAGATAGTAAGACTGGATCAGGTCGATTAAGTCATTAATTATTAATCGTATCCGTTTGAAAGCTAGAAAACCCAGTGTATTTGATGACCCTTTTGTTGAAAAAAACATTGATAACCTCAAAGAGAAATACAACAAAATTTTGTTTGTATGTAAGAAACACTATTTAGACTGTCATGTGGTATTGACAGTTCATCCGGCAATCCTGCTTATACCCCAAATACAATATCTAGGGACGAGATAATCGCAAATTACATTTTTGTGTTAGCATCCTTCGGTGTAAAAGTGGATGAAGATAACTGTTATCTCCCTTAAATTTACTGGGTGCCTTAGCTTCACACGAATCCTCACAAATAGAGATTCATTGCAAGATTTGACAGATGCACCACTAAGCCCCTATCCAAACTCCTAACTACTTTATTGACTGCAGTTAGAGATTTCCTGAAAAGCAACTGCGAAAAAGCCTATTCTACGAGCGGCATGAATCAGGTGTGGATTCTTAAAAATTCCAGAGATCTTCTCAGACAGTTAATGTTTTATGTACTTCATTGTAAGAGTGCCTGTCTTGATAAGTTAGACTTTTTTCTAGTTTGATTTTTACTGTGAGTCTTTTTGTATATTTATTTTTTAGCCATTCACCACACATAGGGGAGGGTTTGGATCCAAGAAAACGAGTTTAACCCCATCGCAATTTTTGCGCCTCTCCCAAGTCAGGAATATGTTGGTCATTGGCTTGTCCTTGTTTTCTGATAAAATTTTAGTTTCTTGATATTTGGGTTATTGGATGTGGTTTGTTTCCATTGATTTATTCATGTTTTACCTTTTTGGGGCCATTTAGGGCTTGCTATATGGTGTGACGTTCCTCACTGTGTTGAAGACCGTACGGTGACCCCTAGATGTTTTGTTTGGGTCGTTTTAACCTGGATATGGGATGTTGTCTCCTTGACATTTACCCCATTTCCTTTCTTTTTCATATTGCATACTGCAATAGCATTCAAACGTTTGATTTTTCAACTTTAATACAACCCGTCCACATAATAACCTTAAAACAGTAATTTCCTATCTAATACAGCAATGTATCTGTGCCAAAAATGGAGAACGCAGGTATTCTTATTTGGTAATAGGGAAATATTGTTTACATAAAACTGGGTCAAAAATCTATAACGATGTCGTATAGGAGAATTTCATGCAGGAAAGAAGTTTACCTTGCGTTGATCTGTTACATGTTTTAAGCTGGACTATACGCTATCAAAAATACGCATTAATCCCAAAAATAAGTAGAATAAACGTTAAAAATTTCCAGAGAAAATTATCCAGTGATTATAAGACTGAAGAACTAAATTTAGATTGAGATAAAGAGCTGACCAATCAGAACAGCTGATTCGGTTAGATAATGATGAGGTACTTGAAATTTTTTAAAATGAATTAACATGTAAACAGGAAAATAAATGAGTGTTTCAGTCGTAGCATAAAATTAGTTATTAAAATAACTTGCATTTGTTAAGAACCATACTGAGTCAAACAAGAGATACAGTATAAATGATGTAGTAAAGATGCTTGAATTGTTAATGGAAAACATTTTTGTTGAATGTAGAGGCCGCGTTTTTTCAACAAACAAAAGGGATTCCTATGGGAACAAATTGGTTGACCTTTTTCTTTATTCGTATTTAGCAAAGAGTTTACAAAGGCTTATACAACAGAAACAAATAAAACTGGCCCAGACTTTTAATTTTAGTTTCAGATATATAGACGATGTACTTTCTCTTAATAACCCAGGATTTAAAGAATATAGTAGTTGATATGGGAAAAAGCCGTAGGTTTTTGAAAACATATTTTTCAAAAACCGACGGCTTTTTCCCATATCAACTACTATCTACGGGACTAACGAGAATAAACAAACATGTAAGATTTGTTATTCACTACAGTTGAGACGGGTAAAACGGGCTAGATTCTTAGTTCACTCACATTTTTTACGTTGCTTGCGGTTTAAGCATCTCATAAGTTACATAACACGGGTTATACATAACACTGACGTGTATCTCTGGTTCTACACTTTTGATTCCTATATATTTCTAGTTAGTCTGACAGGTCGTCACCAGTTACTCTCTCTATAACGAATATATTGCTAAAAGGATAATATAAATATACGATTTCCCCTTGAATATCAAGTATTTCGTAAAAACCATATACCTTTGTTTTTATCTTTTTTAGATTGGTCAAATCATATGCAAGCATTTTTTACCTGATTTTTTATTATAAAAGTCAAACATTATTACTTGCCACAACGGTTATGCACCCTCCTACCTGAAATACACTCATAATTTTTTATCTAATAAATATTCGGGTTATAAAAAATGACAACGATTCCCGTACATTTTTCAGAAAAGTCTAATACGAATAATTTTAAAACAATACAAGGAGTAAAAAATATGCCGAGTGATTACTTCCGCTTACTCGCCGTGGGCCCGTCCGGGTCGGGCAAAACAAATTTGCTAATGCACCTTTTATTGAAACCCTTATTGTATTACGACAAATTATTCTTTACGCAAAGAACTTAGAACAACATTACTACAAGGAACTAATTCGAAGATTCGAGGAAATAGTGGAAAAACTAGGCGTGTCTCTGGAAGATTTATTACAACTATCTAATGG
>MJUU01008073.1:7613-29797 GCA_002080025.1 Modiolus philippinarum
TTGTCCCACAAGGGGTCTCGCCCTAACTCAAGTTAGAAACACCGTTCAAACTCCAAAATCTGAGACAAAGCTCCCAGCTTTTGTCCCAGATTACTCTTTTCCTTGTTTATTTAGTTGCCACTGGTCCCACCAAGTGACAACTAAATGACTCCCTCGGTTCCCAACCGAGATCCTTTAATCCAAATGGCCGATCAGAAATCCAGCTCCCAGCTGGATTGCTGACAATTATTTAGCGAGCGGTCGCTAAATACGAATAAAAAATCCGCGCAGTTCAGACCTTTACCCTGCTCGCAGCGCCAATGTAAGAATTGACACTTACCGAGTCCTTTTGAATGTCCCGCTGGTATATATAATCTGTGATAGCTATCGAATGCGTCTGTTCACTTTTAATAATACACCAGAAAGAGGCTGGGGCAACGTGGTTCCAGAGGCACGTGATGCTGTTGTGGTCAGGTAAGATTCTCCCAAGCTGGAACACCGCCATGGTTCACCGGGTACTACACTAGTATTTGGAGGCTTTCTTTGCATAGTCAATCCCTATAGAGACTAACTCTGAATAAATATCTCCTGTTGTGATTCTGACATTTTTCTGTGCTTTCTTCTCTCCAATCGATTTTGTTCCTTGTGCCCGGTCACGTGCCCGGTATCCGTGTTCCGTGTGCCATTATCAATTAAAGCTCCGCGGTTTTTTGTGCCCATAATTATGCACCCTTGTTGGATAAATCGCCAAATAAAGATATAACGAGTGAATTCCGGGAACTGATACTTTCAGAAAATGTCCAATAGATAATAATGAAAAGACTGAATCATTGATGTTTTGGATATGGTCTTAAATATGAACGTCCTATCACTTTTATTGGACACATCGCAGTGTAAAATAGCAAACTTGGATAATCTAATCTTTCACAACAGTCTATTAAAGGATCTTAGGAAGTAAAATTATATCTGTGGATAACTTATTATATGTAAAATAAATATGACAATTTATTTAAACCAATTTAAAATACTTTGTTGACTTATCAATAAAAATCTGTACCCACCCTACCGCATGTAAACAAAAATGAGCTCCGTGTTTTTTGTGCCCGCTCCAGTTCTGTGTATCGGAATACCCGGCGTGATTGTTTTGATGAGAAGACTAAATATTGTGTCAATCCAAATCAAATTTAAGAATTAAAAATAGTTACACCATACCAGGAAAGATATTTGCTAAAAGTTGTAAAAATGCAAATGGTAAAGAGAAATAGATTACTTAACGTTAAAGATGATTCAGATCAGTTTTGTACAATAGTAAACATTTTGTCCTTTACTGCAAGAAAGAAAAAAGGATATGTATTTTTCAGTTTTGATAATGTTATTGTAAATAATTTTAATTCTTTTTTTTTGCGATAAAATACCAGGAAGCATAGTATACCGATAAGCAAGTCTATGTGTATGCATTGGAGGATCCAGGGGGAGAGTTCCGGATGTTCGAGTCCCCTTTTCTTGAATTTTTTTTTATTTCGTGCAGAATTTATGTATACATTGACAAAAATGGTAAAAATCGACTAAAAGCACATTTTTTCTGGAATCTCATCGAAACCCCCATCTTCGAAGGATGGATCCGCCGGTGTTAAGAGAAATAGCATGGACATGTTCCTAACTCTTTGAGGAATGAGACATGGTGCGTCGACAGGGTAAAACGTCTCCTGCTATGCCTGCATCACACTTCATGTGAGAAATGAAATATCCAAATTAATTTTAAAAAAATAATAATAAAAGTCGGATGCATACAACCTAAAACCGAAATTCTGTTTGTATTGTATTTAATTTTAAAATATCTTAATGTGAATGATTTATTTGAAACTCCGTTTTATTATGTATATAAAACTATGAGAGCTTCACTTGCCAGCAGTATTCGTAAAAACAAACCGAAGAAGTAAACGGACAGAAAAATATTGAAATAAAAAATATACATAAATTACACAAAACAAAAAAGCAAACAAACAAACAAACACATACACACAAACACACGAACGCACAATGAAAAGAGCAAAACAAGCACACAAAATATAACAGAACAAACACGAAAGAAAAAATAAACAAAAACGTAACCAAAAAAAAAAAAAAAAAAAAACTACCCCCATGTTTAATTTGAGACATATCTTTATTGGGTTATCTGTATTTTATGATTTGTCAGCAATTCTAAAATGGCTCTAGTTAATCGTCAACCAGTATAATACTCGATAACCATATATTTCACACATGCGCAAATGGTATCGGAATAAGGGTAAAAGGGACGCAAAAACAACCATGTTTTTGATTTTCTTTGTCTTAGTTTGTGAAGGGAAATAAATGTTAAGCAAATATTTATAACTTAATTATGCCATTTAGACTCGTTAATGTGTATTGTCTTGCTTTCGATTTGGATTTTGAGCTTGCATCTGTTTGAAAACGTCAGATTTTGTATTGTGACGTCATAGACACCGACAGCAATGGAAACGGGAAATCCGCCTTCTCTAGTGTCGCTTCAGAATGGAAATTTCCGTTTTCTGTCATATTAGAATCGAAATAATTCATGGCAGGTATATGGTTATTGTCATTTAACCATGGGCTGGATCTTTATATTCGTAAATTTAACCCCTCGCTAACGCTCAGGGTTAAATTCGAATATAAAGGCCCAGCCCATGGTTAAATTTCCAATAACCATATACCTGCCATGAATTATTTCTTAAATCAAATGCGCCAATGACAAATGGCCAATAGACTTAAATATGGGTATACTATGTATTAATGTGGGAATTTTTTTAGATATAATGGCTTGTCAAAAGATTAATCTCTTGTGCGTATGAGATAATCTTTAGGGAGAGATAAAAAAACAATGTATATTATTCAGTTTAATTTGTGTATCATTCTTCATCCCTTAGCCGTTATGTTGATTTCATTTAAGCCCGAAAATCAGACACATCCGTACACAAGTCTTTATTTCGATTTCTTTATACGAATACATTATCTTTCAATTTAAAATGAATAAAATGCGTTATAACGCAAACTTTGTGAAATAACGCAAACTTTGCAAAATAACGCAGACTTTGCGTTATAACGCAAACATTTGCGAAATAACGCAAACTTTGCGTTATAACGCAAAATTAAAAAAAAGTTTGTGTGGCGCTAATACGCTTCCGTAGTTTATATTGTTTATTTATAATTTTTTTGGAAGTGATATTCCCAATCGACATTTTTTCGATGAATGTGTGTGGATAAATTCATGGATATAAGAGTTACGGTAAATTCAGTTTCTGCAAGTGGCCATTTTAAGAACTTATGTCTATTTAGTGGAAATTATTTCGACATATATTTTTAGAATGATAAAAGAAAGATATGGTAATACCAGAGACATACGTCTCTTGTAATACTGATAGAGAACAAGTAATCTTAAAGCGTCTAAACGAAAAACTAAAAATCGGGTTAAAACAGAGATTTGTGCGAGGGAGATATTAGTCACATGTCTACTCCATAATTTAATATAAACTTTCAAAAATTGAGATGTAGGATTCATTCAGCGCCAGGGGTTCACATAAGAACCCCAGGATAAGAACAAATCATATACAAGTATTCACTATGGTATTTCTGGTGGACTGAGTTAGGTAGATACCACGTACATTGTATCATCAATTACCGGTTTCGATTCAAAGCGGTATGCCAGTTTACACTGACAGTTGTTTTAACGGCAAAAACAGGTCACAAGATCAAATATCTCCTCCAAAGAGGAAAAAGAGTTCGATTTTAACATAAATTGAATGCTATGTCATGTATGAAAATTATATTTACACTTGTAATATATTTTACTGGTCACGATTGCTAACATCCGCTGTCGGTGTTTGCCATAAATATTTCAATCTGCTGTTCACGTCAGCCAAAACATCATTACCGATGAAATTCATCCACTAATTATTAAGTTTTTAATTATCTGTTCAAGGTTAGATGGTTAGTAAACGATAGAAAATAGCATAAATTTATCAAATGAAATAAAAATTACTACGTAACGATAAACGAGTTCTTTTAAAGAAATATGCTTCGAAAGTGAAAATTTGCATGTACAACTACCAAATGATAACTTGATTATCTTTCGATTTTGTCTATTAGTTGATAATGCAGCTTTAAACTTTTGAGGCAGGTTCCCCATCACATAATCGGTTTGGGAGACTGCATAATACATCTACGAAATACGAAGTAATGCAATAAATACGTTAATTTCAGCCTACCTGTCACGCCTGACAGCAACTTGTAGAGTCTGTTGGTCCCGATCGCTTCTGCTGCCCCAGTTGCCGGTGATAGGGTGTGCTATTAAGCTGGGTAATGTTAAGGTACAGAGAAATGTTCAAATATTAAAAACTGTACCTAAACATTACTCTAAACCGGGACAAAACATTATACAGTTATTGACACGTAGTTATTGACTGGGTCCGAAAACAACAGCTGTTTTGTTTGACCCGAGGACTGAACTGTTGCACGGAGCCGAAGTCTGGTCTAACAAAACAGCTTTTGTGTGAGGCCCAGTCTATAACTGTTTTGTTATACCTTTTCATGTTCAATGTGTTTTAGTATTAAAAAAATATGTTTTATTGGTATATCCATCTAAGTTACATTTATGTTACTGCAAACTTTCAGTTTTGTTAAATACGCTCCATTTCAGCTATAGTTGAATTACTAATTTACACTTTGTTATCATTGTATTTATAAGATAATCTTTTTGCTCATTATTGTATAACGAATTTTTTCATATTTTATATGTTTCTCTTTTGGACTAATTGGTAAGTTAACAAACTATGAATTGTACCCAGTTAGGTCTTAAGAGAGGGGGAGTGTAGTGAAATTACTAATTTACACTTTGTTATCATTGTACTTTATTGTCATCTGTTAGGAATGTTAGTAATTCCACTTTCAATACTAGGGATTTTAGACGTCATTTTTCTCCGTTGTCGTGTTCTTGGAACATTTCAGTCTGTTCGCCGGGTCACTTCCGGTATCCCGTTCCCGGCTGGGATAGTCCTTACTATATATAGCGCTATCCCGTCTTGATCGGGAGACCCGGATATAGCTTGGCTATAGCTAGCAGACGACGCCACAGGATATTTTTGGTAAGGAACCTGAAATACAAATCACTTCCCGTTCTGTAACATTATTGTAAATCGGACATTGTAAATATAATTACAGTGGATTTAATAAACCTGTTAAACCGAAAGGATGGTTTATTTAAAGCTATATGTATAATTCTAAAACAATCAAATATCTTGGAACCCGGAGGTCTGCGAGACTAAAAAAAACAACAAGACTACAAATCTTGTTACATGGGGCGCTCGTCAGGAGATATTTTGGGTTAAAATCAAAATGTCGTCTTTATTTAACAATATCAGCCATGGAATAAGTGGTTTAAAACAGATGCTCACACCGAGTTTTGTACGCACGGACAAAAAGGAAGTGTTGTAGGAAGACACACGCATTTGTAAAGACAACAAAGTTATTGACTGTCAAAATGATGACAAACCCCTAGATAAGTTCGGGTCTAATCCTAGAGCCAATAATAAAGATTATATCCTAATCATCCCAGCAAGTCCAGAATTACCGTGCAATGGCCACAAAACTGCTTTGTCAACAAACACACAAATGTCGGAACAAAATAATTACAATGATACATTATCCTATGGAAATAAAAGCGTATCCAGACATTATGAAAGTAAACCACAGAAACACAATGACTACAGTATTATGATATCCAGGAAACACACAATAAACATTTTACAACGGAGTACAAGCCGTACACACACACACTGAGTTTCCTCAGAATCTAGGTCACGGCACATATTTGACGGGTCCACGAAGCGGAATTAATACATTCTCTGATGAAATTTGCCATGATTATCCAAATAAAACAATAAAACATTTATCAACAGGTGACACTGAGTATCTTGACGCATGTTACACGGAAAGATTGCAAACCAAATGAAAAATCACCACAACAAAAATGTTTATGACAGGGCGGGATACTTGTAAGAATTGACAATTACCAAGTCTGTTTGAATGTCCCGCTGATATAAATCTAGTCAAAGTAGATACAATACGTCTTGTTCAATCAGAATATACACCAGAAAGAGGCTGGGGCAACGTGTTTTCAGAGGCACGTGATGCTGCTGTGTGGTCTGGTAAGATTCTCCTCAGCTGGAACACCGCCATGGTTCACTGAGTACTACATTCCCCTGTTTTGTTGTTTAGATCCCTGCCAGGTGGTGGTCCATTTGGGGTGTGGGACCTCTTTCCTATGGGCATTGGCAGGTCTTTTCTTAAAAAAGGGGGGCCTTGTTGAGATGTTTGAATACCCTTACATGATGCCTTCTGATCTAGGGGCTCCCAGCTGTCTCCCTGATCTGTCTCGTAACTGGGGCTGGGTTCGCACCAGTCAAGGCCAACTGATTCCCCTTTTACTTGTCAACACCGGGAATGTAGGTGGCCTTCTTGGCCTGCACGACTTGCCAGACAAAGAGGGCAAGTGGCTAATGTAACCTAGCAGGCCGTCATGTTCTCTGATTAACTTTCAGAACTCGCAACTCCAGGATCATGTGGCTTCACGACGATATTAAAGGCTATGCAATTTCAAAACAAGGGACCAACGGGTCAATACAACTTCAAAACAACTGACCAACGGGTCCAACTATTTACACCAACCTTCTATGTACACTCTTCAGAAATCCTTCATCCCCTGTTTCTCCTTCCCTCCTTAATCAATAAGGATTATTCCTAATTACTGTGGAAGTACTTTAATTCGTGGACATCAATTTTCGTGGTTTTCATAATTATCACTATTTCGTGTGTTCTTAATTTCGTGGTTTCGAATTCAATACATTAAACCCTACGTTAAAAATGCATTTCGTTGGGAACTTAATTTCGTGGTTAAAGCGAACCACGAAATCCACGAAAATTGGAACCCCACGAACAATAGTACATTCACAGTATTTTATCCTAAAACCCCCTTGCCCTTCCCCTTCGCTATCTATATTGTCTGTAATATTCCTCCGACCTGGAATGTCCAGATATTCCAATTCCCACCTACTTTTTCATCTTTCTCTTTTTTTTTCAAGACCCGAGGAGTGGACTTAGGCCAGGTCGAAAAGCCTAAGTCCATTGGCGGTGGTGGCCTAGAGGACCTGCCTCACAGACTCCCCCCTAACTGTTGCGACCTCGAGGGCCACGTCACCCAACATCTTTGCGTGACTTGGCAGGCCCTTCAGAGGACCAAAGTAGGGGGCGTCCGTCTCAAGGAGCAGGCGATCTCCAGGCACGGCCCGGACTCCTTCCTTCTGGTCATGGCCAAACGCACCTACTCCCCGCACGTAGGAGAAATAGACCCCCGGGAACTTCTCTATCCATTCCTCCACAAGCTCCCTATCACCGGAGAAGCAATGGAGCACAAGGGGCTGGGCCCTGTCAAGGAGACGCTCCTCCAGGGCCCCATCACCAATCCATGGGTCTCTAGAGCCAAGACATCGCCCATGGCATCCCGGACTTGGAGTACTACGGGCTTCCCTGGCATAATCGAGGCCAAGGCCCACTTCAGGGTCTCCATCTGGGACTGATGGGTGGGCTGGGGTTCGGAGAGGTCCAGCCCAATCTCACCCAAGGCCTCAATATAAGGCGAGCTGACCAAGCGGTCCATCTCCGCCTGCCGGGCATCTTGGAAATCTTGGCACTTTCTGGGTGAATGCCTACGGCAATCCCGAATCCGGGCGGGCAGGCCAGGGGAACCCTCGGCCATGTCGGGGGTCGCATAAAATGGCTACCCCCCACGGGCGTCACTAGGGTGGTAGGCTGAGGTACCACCTCCTTTGCCAGAAACTTGCCCAGTGATGTGTTTCGGGCCCGCCTACTCCGGTCAAAATGAAAGTTGGAGTCAAACGACTCCGGCGGGCCCACTTCTCCTCCTATGGCTCCTGTATCTGGCAGGGGTATCTCTCTGCCTACCCCTGGGCCTCTGGGCCTGGTGGTTTTAGTGCCCGAGGTTACCCCAGGAGGGGGATAAGTGCTGGGGAGGGATGAAAAGATACACTGGGTTGCCCCAGTGCTTTCCCTCGCCAACCTTCTTCCCATGCCAGATGGGGACCAGCTGGAAAGCGGCGCTGGGGGACACCAGTGCTTTCCTCCGCCTTCTTCAAACCCCCAGAATGGGAGGGGCCCGGAAAGCTACACTGCGTTGCCCCACTGCTTTCCGCTGCCACCTTACCACTGCCTCCTCCCACCCTGCCCTTCCCTCCGGTCTGTCCCTCCTCAGAGGTCCCGGTGGCGTCACGCCCGAACCTCTTCATGGGAGGGCTCTCCCCACTGCTGGACGGACTGCCTGGGTCACCTGCAGGCCGGCCAACCTGGAGGAATCTCTCCCGTTGTGCTGGGTCCATGAGGGACATAAGGACCAACTGGCACCTCCAGTGCAATAGGGTGGCAGGGTGTCACCCAATAACCAAAGATTGGTCCTGAGGTACATCCCACCAAGCCAAGCGGCTTACCTTCCTCATAACGCCATCAAAACAGAGGATGTCCTCAAGCCGGTCGACCTGGACTGCCACCAGGTCCATTACCAGTTTGGCAGCATCGGGGCCCACACCCCAACCAACTGAATCTGCAGTTCCAGGTTGGACCTGACCGCCCTTGCCCTTTGGAGCCTATTCTCCAGATCCCGCATGACTGGGGGAGGTGGGCCTCTTCGGCGTGCTGACGCACACCGATGACCCACTCTCCGCACCCTGGCATGGGGCAACTCGTGCTCACTTGCTCCACCGTGCTGCTCATCAGCGGTGTAGGTGCTATCTTACCCCTTAGACTGGACACCGGGGTAGTGTAGGGCGCAAAGCGACCCATCACGCCCCTCCCCTCCCCAGATGGGCGATCTCTTGAGGGTCCAGCAGGGCCGCGGGCCATTTCTGGCCCACTAGACCCCATTGGTCTCCCCTTCGTGGAGCTGGACCCCTGGTCTCCATAGTGGTAAGGAGGGCAGCGAGCCATTGCTGGCCCAATAGACCCCGCCTTCCTCTCCTTCACCGACCCCTGGTCTCCAGAGTTTCGAAGCGGGCCGCGGGCCACTATTCCCCGTCTTCTCCTTCACCGACCCCCTTCCCTTGTCTCTGGGTTGACCAGCAGGGCTGCAGACCATTTCTGACCCACTAGGCCCTGCCAGCTTCCCCTTCATCGAGTGGTCCCTGGGACTACCCCCCCCCCAGTATGGGTTTCCTGGGAGCGGGAGCTGGCCGCCCTCTCCACCTCCACTTGGGCCCTCTCCCGCTTCTACAACCTCCTCCTTGCCTTTCTTTCTTTCTCCTTCTGCCTCCTCTTCTTCCTCCTCTGTCCTGCCCCGCTTCCTCTCCCGGCTATCCCTTTCCTTCGGCTCTACTCGATCTTCCTTCTTACCCCCTTCCACCTCCACTTCCGATCCTGACTACTGTACCCTTACTGGCACCCTATACATGGTCCCCCTGACAACCGGCTTATAGTTATAGTCTCTAGACCCTCCTCCTCTTGGGTATCCCCACCCTCATTTGGGTCGTCTAACTGATCCTCCACAAAGGTTGTCTCCCCCTCCTCGTCTGAAAAACCGAACTCCAATCCTAAGAGGGGGTCCTCTTCACTCTCACCAGGATTCTCAATTTGCTAAATGGATTGAGGGTCATCGGGTTAATCCTGGGGTTCTTGTTCCGCAACATCTGTACTTTGGCCCCATACTGGGGAACTTGGCCTTTTCACCTTATCAAGTTGTCCCTGCCTTAACCAGGCTGGGCTAAATGACCTGGTGCCAGCCTGTTCCCCATAGGTCTTCCCAGGCCCCTCTTTTAGATTAATTTCCCCTTTACTCGGTTCTTTTTGACTGAGACCTTTCTCCTTAAGTAGGGTCTGGCTCAGGCCTCTCGAGCTGATCCCTTGGAGTTTAAAGGACCCCTATGCTCTTTTAAGGTCACTCTACGCTTGGGGGACCCGGATATTTCCAACCTTGGGCATTCCCTCTTGAAATACCCCATGTCCCCACAAAAAATCCCTTACTTGCAGGTGAGGGGCTTCGGGATTGGAGACGATTCATTGTTGGAGTTCCCAGTAGTTTGCGCATTTCTGCTAAAAGACACCCCTCTAACTTTGGGATTTGACTCTGGAGGCTTTCTACCTGCCCAGAAAGTCCCTCCATTTCGTCCTGCCATTTCTCCATCTTATTCTCCAACTTATCTATCCATCCCCTGTAACCTTCGTCCAGGAAATGACTTGGAAGCAGAACAGACAGCGTAGGATTCCTAATAGGAATGCCTTGTTTCTGGGCTGACACATTTCACCTCCCGTCTGCTGCCCCGGCCATATATAGCTTGGTGGTTATGCTGGTGCCACCTTATCTTGTCCACCGCTTCTTCAATATTGACAGGCCTTATATTAGATGCATAGCTGCCCGCCTCTTTATCAACAGCACCTTGACACAGTCTCATGACTGCCTGCTGATACATATGGGCTTCCGGAAGATTGCGGAAGGCTTTGTTTGCCAGGGACAGCATACGGTCAGCCCAGTCTTCCAAGGATTCCTCAGGTGTTTGTTTGGCATTCTTGAACTGGACCTGTGCGGTCTCAAGAAGTTCTTTAAACCCGAACCTCTTCTCGAGTTTGCGCACGAGGTCCTCTTATGCCATGTGTTGGTTTCTCTACACAAGGAGTGCGTAGAATTCGCTTGCCTTGCCAGCATAGCTGATCCTTGCACTCCCTAGAGGCTCATTCACTAAATTCGGCATACCGGGCGAACTTGGCGTAAAAGGCCTGCCAATTGCTCTTTCCGTCATACTTTAATGTTTTGGGCAGGGCATAATTCTTCCCATCCTTGTCCCCTCTCTCCCTGTTTGGTGGGCTGCACTCCCAATATGGTGTCCTCTCCAAGAAGTCATAATCAGGGCTATAATCTCTAGCAAATCCCCTGGGAGAGCGTCGTGCCTCAGCTCTCGGCCTCTTCTCTGGGGTCCTATATCTCCACCCACTATATCGGCCATAGTCTGTAGCCCTAGCGTGCTTGGGGTCTCTATAAGGTCTGGGTGTGTCAAATTGGAAAGCCCCATCCTGCCATCTCCCCTTTCCCGGGCACCCCTTTCACTCTTATAGTCACGTCTACTACTGGGGCCCCTATCCGACCGTAAATCATACAAGTCACGACCGGCCCTCACATCACGGGCCCCTGTATCCCTGTATTTAGGTGTCCAGTAACTCCTGTGGGATGGGGACGGATTTTCCCTTACGCCTGAATCTAATTCCCCACACCCTACGTCCTCACTGTATTCATCTGTATAAGTGGGGAGGGGGACCTTGAAAACTCTCAGATTTAAATGGTTGGTAGAGCCCCCTAATGGATGGGGTCTTCGGGGGTCTATCTCCGGACGGACCAGTAGGTCCACCGGCAACCCCGTCAGCACTCCATCTGGAACGACCGGCTCTACTCCCATTAATCAATTCATCTACCCTAGCCAGCCTATCTTCGTGTCTAAGTTCCTCCTCGCCAATATAACTTTCTCGGGCCTGCTTTTTATCAACGTTATAAGCTGGCCCACAGTCTATGGTGTCTAATAATGCTGGGGACAGGCGGAAGTTGGTGATTTCAACCAAATCTTTTCAAGGAGAAACCCCTCCTCTCTGCTTCCTCATGTCCCATATCTGACATGCAATTTTCTGCTCCACTCCTGGCAGCAGTGTCAAATCCTCAAATGGACAATTATTTATTTGGATTTCGGTCATATTGGCAATGTAATACAGGATAAATACACAATAATAGCAATAAAAAAATCTTACCTCTAATCAAATGGAAAAAATAACAAAACACTAATAAAACTACAAGGGGAATATAATTTTATTTAATTAAAACATACACAGGGGATGAATTAATACAAAGCACAAAGGGATACTAGCTTGCCGCACCGCCACGGGAGGGGGCGTCAGCAACCAAGTGTTCTCAGTATAAGGGGCGGGCTATACGGGAACTTGGCACTTAGGTTGGGAAATAATAAGGTAAATTAATTTATAAATGTATGGGGTTGGTGTTCCTATGACCAGGTAATAGCCACCAGACCCTCCGATGGCCACCACGTGGTCCCCGAAATTAGGGGTAAACCCTTTGTCCCACAAGGGGTCTCGCCCTAACTCAAGTTAGAAACACCGATCAAACTCCTAAATCTGAGGCAAAGCTCCCAGCTTTTGCCCCAGATTACTCCTTTCCTTGTTTATTTAGTTGCCACTGGTCCCACCAAACTAAATGGCTCCCTCGGTTCCAAATCGAGATCCTTTAATCCAAAATGGCCGATCAGAAATCCAGCTCCCAGCTGTATTGCTGACAAATATTTAGCGAGCGGTCGCTAAATACGCTAGAAGTCCCGCGCGGTTCGGAATTTTAGACTGCTCGCAAGCGCCAATGTAAGAATTGACACTTACCAAGTCTGTTTGAATGTCCTGCTGTTATAAATCTAGTCACAGTTGCTTAAAGACGTGTCCGAAAAGCTATCACCAGCGGCAAAAAAGAAGTTATCAGACAAGATTTTCAAATATTCGGATGTATTCGTAGGACCGGATGGGAAGGTCGCACAGACTGACCTTGCAGAACATAGTATTGAAATAGTATTGACATAGCTGACTCAAAACCTATAAAGTTATCGGCGTGACGACTCCCACAATGTCAACGTGAAATAGCCAGCGCGGAAATAGATAAAATGTTAGAGCAGGGTATAATTGAAGCCAGTAATTCCCCTTTTGCCGCGCCAATTGTTCTAGTTAAAAGGAAGGACAACACAACACGATTTTGTGTTGACTATCGACGTTTAAATGGGGTCACCGTTAAAGATAGCTATCCGCTTCCACGGGTTAAGGAATCATTTGAATCTTTGTCTGGCGCCAAGTATTTTTGTACCTTAGACATGGCCCAAGGTTTTTATCAGGTGAAAATGAGGGATACAGGCAAACATAAGACTTCATTTTTGCACAATGCCTTTTGGATTGGTCAACAGTCCAAAAACGTTCGAAAGGCTTATGATACTGGTTTTTATCGGGACTCCAATGGGGGCGTTGTTTAGTATATTAGGACACTATAATAGTGTTCGGACGAACGTTTCAAGAAACTTTGGACGATTTAACGGCAGTTTTCGAGAGGTTCCGTGGGGCAAATCTTAAGCTTAAACCTAAGAAATGTTCTTTCTTTAAAGATGAAGTACGGTACTTTGGACATGTGGTCTCGGCCGAAGGTATCAAATGCGACCCTGAGAAAATAAACGCTATCGAAGATTGGCCATAACCACAAAGCGTTTCTGATGCAAGGTCTTTTTTAGGAATTGTATCGTACTATAGAAAGTTCTCATCCTCGCTCTCATCAGTAGCATACCCGCTTACGGAACTTACAAAGAAAAATCGACGTTTTGAATGGACTCAGGAATGTCAGGACTCGTTCCTCGCTCTTAAATCCGCTCTGGTTCAGGCACCCGTTTTGTCATATCCCACATCGACTGATAGATATATCCTTGATACGGTCGCTAGTAATACCGGGATAGGCGGAGTACTTATTAAGATACAAAACGGAGAAGAGAAGGTGATCGCATATGGGAGTAAGACCCTAACAAAATCACAAAGGGCTTATTGCACTACATATCGCGAACTCCTTGCAGCAGTATACTTTGTAAAGCTTTTCAAACATTACCTTTACGGACGGAATTTCCTTCTACGTACGGACCACTCTTCACTTGTGTGGCTTAAGAATTTTCGGGAAAATCTCTAAATTATCCCTGATTATGCAAATGAGCTCATATACTACGCCCATTTTCTTATATCTATAAACCCTACTTCCAATCGTCACGAATGTAGAGCACCGTGAGCGTAGCGAAATGGTGTGAGAGTGATGTGACGGTTGGGGTAGGGCAACCAAGTTTCAGTATCCTAACCCAAGCCTTTTCTATTTTTTTGTCCTGTAAATATGCCTCCTTTTGTGCTGCTTGATTCTTGTGTATCGGGGTTTGTATTCTATTAAAACATTTACGTTTGTATCGATTTGCCTTTTGTGATTCCCTTTTTCTTTTGGATTCCCATCCCGATCTCAGTTATCTCCCTTTGTTTTGCGTAATCTGGAGTTCATGTTTTTCCTTTTGTCCTTATTGCCTCTGTTTATTGTTATTCATTGTTTTATCCCGTTCTGTGTCATTATTGATTTTATGTGCATTTCCCTCATCGTTTCCTGTATCTATATACTTTTCTTTCAATTAGGCAATAAATAATCAACTAAATTACAGATAAATATACATTTTATTTTCCCCGTCATGAAGCAAACATGGGTCGGAGAGCCATCCACATGATGCCTTTACAATTTAAAATCCATAGGGTCGCGTGCTATAATCGTCCATGGCCATTCTTTTGTCAAATACGATTCTATAGTCTTTATCTTGATATACGGACAGGAATTTCATATTATCTCGTATGATCAGAAAATTATCACTCACTGTCTTTACATCGTTTCTGTTGTTTATCACCATGTCTTTAATCGTATTGAAGTTAATAATCAGAGCATTTTTGTAGTTCAGTGTTATTCCCTTCACTTTACATGCACTTTCGGTTCCATCTTTGTCCGGTACTGCTAATTTGTAGGCATAGTTCTTCGGTCCACCGGTTACAAATTCCTTAATTCTATTCCCAGCTATTTCATCTGTCAGTTCTCCTAAGTAGTCTCCTAGTTCTGGTTTCCAATCCCCGGGCTGCGAGGTGAACACTACTGAGTCTGTATCTGCGTTTATTCTATAATATATAAATACTAATGGTAAATTGCATTGACATTAAAATGAATAAAAAAGGATATTCACTCGATAGAAAGGATATTCACTCCATGAAAAGGATATTCACCGCGGGAAACGTCACGTGCGACATATTTTTAGAAAAAGGGAAATCCCGTATTTATATCGTCCAATCACATTGCTATGTAACATTGTCGCGTGACAACGTCATCGGCATCACTAAAACAGAATTGCTTCATCTAAAGAAAAGAAGATCAGCGAAAATGGTGCAAATATGCAAAGAGGAAGACACTTAAAATACGAACCAAGTCAGCGTAACACTGGTAAAGGCGTTCACATAATATTTTGGGAAAAAATCTCCCGACGGATGTCGACAACACATAGCGCAGAATCGTCGCACATTACACAGATGCAAGGAGTGAAAAGGAAGAACACAAGATCATCGATTATTTAGGATAAAAAATTTATTCTTTAAATAAAGTCTCTAAAGAACGTTCGCTTGTTACATTAAAATGTCAATTCCCTCCCTTCTTCACAATCTCCCACCAATGACGAACAATGGAAAAAAGCCGCAAACTCAGTGTTAGCTAGAATCTGTAAATTTCTGACAGTAAAGATAATAATAATGTTATATTTATTGTTTTACTTATCCTCAAAATATTTTTCGAAAAGTATATATTTCATTTATTTTATGCAAATGTTCAAAGCCTCTTTAATCGTTAATTCGACACCCATAGAAAATTTCTAAGTGTTTAGCATAATACATAATAAAAAGAATTATTATGTATTTATCGGATAATAGAATAAAACAGTTACTGTCTTTAGTTTCGGTAAATGTGCAGTGTTATTGACTTTTGGGAAAACAGATATTCACCTCGCCATGCGGCTCGATGAATATCTGTTTCCCCAAAAGTCAATAACACTGCACATTTACCTCAACAAAAGACAGTAACTGTATAATATTGCGCTGTTGTTCAGGTTCTCTAAATAACTGTACAGTTTGAGTCTTGCTTGGGTGGTGGTGTAAGCAGCAATTACAACGTTGGTTCGTCCGCAGTCTTCGACGAATTCATCTTTGTATCGATATCTTCCTCCAATCATCGTATCACTTACGAAATTAATACCGATCAGAATGATTTGGTCACTAGTCAGCAAATCGACAAAGTCGCTTGGTTCGGAAAAATATTTTATCTGTGACATATCGGATCTTTGGCCAAATTTCCCCCAGAAGCTGTTTAACATCAACTTGGCTAAAGCTCGTAATCACGGGTTCTTCTTTATTTTATCGCACTCGAGAAGTATGCCTTCCTTGTCGTGATAGTCTCTGATGTAGTTATATTTGTCTTCTTCAGTTTTACACCATTCCGGCCACCCACTGGCTTCCTGCTTCATTTTCAGGAAAGTGTTGCCGTATTCGGTAAAGAGTCCTCCTGTCTTGGTCGTTTGATCGTATTGTTCCGTGTCAAAGTGCCAGACTTCATAGATTCTGTCTATCTGATATCCTTTCTCCAACGCTTTCTTTAGTTTGTTGACTGGATTCGGCACATGTTTTACATAACGTGAACTATAGTTTGTTGTTTATTTCTGCAGGGAGTACTGGGATGTAGAGTCCTCTCGGTGGAAGTACTTTACATTTGATGATTCCTTCTTATTGCTGTATATCTTTGAAATTCACCGTGATGATGTGCGGGTGTCCCACTGGTATTTTTCCGGTCTTATTGATGTAGGGGTACAGTGAAGTAACGTCGTAGTAATCAATGTTTTCACCGTCAATTGCTTCTTTGTACATAGTAAATGCTTCTGTACGTCCCCCGTAAAAGGCATCTCGGAGTTCCAATGGGTAAACATATTGGAGGGAGTTTATGAAGCTTTGAATGTTCGGATGACTCTGTATTTCTTTGTCGAAATCGCACTCCCATGCATCGACGTAGGTATAGCCTTGGTCTTCTAGGTATGTTTTCTTCTCCAACGTTCGTTGATGTAATTCACTCATCGTCATATTGTTTACTGGATTGACGGTCGAGGCACTGTAACATCGTAGACACCGGTGCCAGAATCAACCGTTGTATTCATACACATTATTCTCGTGATATCCATCGACTTTGTACGTACCGATGCACTTCTCACCACCATTACGAGCGTGTTGTATCCGAATACCGTGCACTTCAGATAGATATTGTAGCCATTTCATTGCTTTGATTGAGTGTTTCTCGTATGGTCGATATCCCAGAGCGGGTATGATGCCTATAGTGTCCGGTTTTAAAAACAAAGTGCGGAAAACCAAGTTACAAGCTGATGCTATAGTAATGCATCGCTGGAATGGATCGTTCCCATCTTGCACGTCGGTTGATATCATCTCCATGAATAATTCTCGGAACTTGAGGCATGCTTATCTCAATATGTCTACATCGGAACGGCAATAACTCAGTAATACTTGTCGTAAGTTGAACAGGGAATTCCAGTTAACGTTGTACCATTCGAAGAAGGCGCTTCTGTCTTCGAGCCTCATCTTCTCTGGTTGATAGTACTTCACATGTGGTAGGCGGTTTAGTACGGTTGATTGATTATCCTTTGTGTTGAACAGGTGAGGAAAGTATCCTTTCTTGAGCTCATTCAAGCCAAACATTTTTGGTAGTTTAGATAATGCCATCGGTTAAAAGTTCATTGAGTCAATCATTCAATGTTGCAGTCAGGTACGGTTACTGCCATATTCTTCGTCCCGTTCGGAATCACATCTGGTAATATTCCCTCGGTATACAAATAGTGTAAGATTGGATAACTGTCGTATCCTTTGAAATTGTGGCAGAGAACGGTAGCTCCGTCGTTTTTTCCAGAGAATAGCCATTGGCAGAAGTGGGCGGTGGTTTCAGGTCCGGTCGTTTTCCCACATTCTTCACAGGAAGAGTGTTCATCAATTCTGTTATGCATACATTCAAACAGACTTTGTGTATCACACACAGATTCGGCTGGTGCTCATGTGAACCGCATTTGAAATGTCTACAGTTTGAACATTTACCGGTTTCGTCGGGCGAGTAACCTTTTTCGCACTGGACAAGGTCGTCTTGGGTACCCTCAAAATCAAAAAAGATATAAGTCTGCTTTTTCTATTTCTTTTGTTCATTGGCAGGTAGCATAAAACACTGATTTCCCGATTTATAGTAATCTTTGTATATTTTACAGTAGACATTTCCACAAGTATGTTCTTCCAAACGTTTATTCACGGTTTGTCCACAACTCTGGCATTTATAATACGTCGTACACGTTGAGTTTCCCGCTGACGTCATCTGTTGGTGAAGATCGAAACATGTTGACCCTTTGAAGTATTGCCCACAATCGGGACAAAAAATCCACTCGTCATCTGCGGTTTGGTCGTGAATTTTACGACAGTGATAGCATACGTTGTTGCATGAGTGCTGCTCTTTATAGTCGTATCCTTTATTACATTTATTGCAGAAATACACACGAGACAGGAAGCCCGGCATGCTGGTTATGACATCGTAATGGTTATCGTGGTAAAACAGGTAAATCTTTTTCTCGGCTTCGGGTCCTTTGTATATAACAGTATGGAAGTGCTCTTTCGATACGACGTAAATTTGATACTCTGGTATAACTACTTGGAATCGTTTAATCTCTTCAACACCGCATTGCTGTAAAGGTACCCTTGCTTTAGCATGTAAGTCTACTGCCATTTCTTCCTGGATACGCCGGCCTTGTCTGATAGAGTTCCATTTTTCGTGTCCATCAATTTTAGCCTTAGCCGTAACGATCGCTCTGGCACAACATAGGTCGTCTTTGTTTTTAATCTGGATGATTTATGTTCTAGTAGCAAGAAATCTTGCCGTATCAATATAATCGGTTTTGTTTCTACCGCTACCCACTGGCATGCTGATGTGTGTGACTTCCATTTCTACTCCCTCTGTTAGGGTCAGTTCTTCTTTCGATTGAAGAACTCGTTCCACTTCGTCCAATAATAAATTACTTTACAGTTGGTCCACTTTCATAAAGGGCATGGTAATTGGAAAGTCCAGATCGGGTGCTTGTAGTGAAATCTGCACTTAATGATCTGGCTTTGTAAAAGCGGTTACTTTCTTGCGGATGGCGCTGAATATCTCGTGCAACATTTGTAGCACTTGCTTGAGGCTCTCAACCTTGATCTCCTTAAACTGAATTTGATACAGAGTAGCCGTTGTTTTAAACATTGGTGCTCTTTTTCGACCTTTTATTTTCAAATCGAACATGTCTTCTGGTTTTTTAGGTTTAGTACTAGCTCCTCCTACTTGATGTCTTTCCTGAGTGTGACGCTCTAATGCAGTTGGTCGACAGAACGTGGCATGACATTCCATACATTGGTATCTGGGTTTGTCGTGGTTTTTCAGATGTGCTTCCAAGTTAGCTTTCCTGGTAAACCGCTTAGGGCAAATGGTACAGGCAAAGGTCATATGGTCTTTAAACATTCTGTAGTGACTCAACAATTCTCTTCTGCTGTCAATGGACTGGTGACAATATCCGCATGAATGCAAAGGTTATACACCATTTAATTATTTATTATTTATTTCTATTCAATTTTGTATTATTGATTAATTCTGTATTATTGATTACTTATTTGTGCTATTTTGATAACTTTATTGTTAAATCAAACTTTAATTTCAAAATTTCTATTACGCTTCAATGTCATTTAAATTCATTTTAAGTTCACTTACCTTTGTTATGTTTATCTTCGCTTGGAACGTCTGATCAATTCGGCTGTTAGTTGTAGAATGAGAAAGTTGCTCGATGTGTCTGATTTTATACATTTAGACGTGTTTTAACGACGGTTCTGACTGGTCTATTATTTTTGTTACGGGTTTTTTTTTATTTTCCTGTGTTCTGATTGGCTGAATTTATCACAAAGTCGGCGTCTGATTGGTTGAATTTCCTGCAATTTGATTGGTCGGTTCATTTCCCTATTGTTACGTTTCTTTTAATAGAGTGAATATTCCAGAAGATGATGCAATCGATCGATGGCGTTATTTTCCAGGTGAATGGATCTATTATTCTATTGAATCATACTGATGCGATATAATAGGAGTGCTTTAATTACTTTACAATTCGCATATTTGATATATATATTTTATGAATTGAATTATTAATGAGTTTTAATTATGTGTTAGATGTATTGATTTTCTAACGATGTTCATAAATTTTCAACAACGTCCAACACAATTGAAGCATATGTCGCTCATTTTACTTTCATCTCCCACAATTTACCCTTTTTTTCTTTTATTTTTGAACTCCTATAACCTGTATATGGACTCCTCCTCTGACTGCTTAACTCCTGTATCCTCTATATGGACTCCTCCTCTGACTCTTTAAGTCCTATTTCCTCTCAAATACTAGGACTTTCTTATAAATATTCATTTTTGAACTCCCAAATATTCATATTTGACTCCCATTTTTTCCAAGATTTTTAATTCATTGTAATAATAACTCTATATGTTTTATTAAAAATGATTTGTTGATACTTTAACATGTTTTGTTTGTTCTGTTTTGCTAATTTGTACATATTTTTTTCAAGATTTGTTTATTTTGTTTTGCAATTTTTCAAATTTAACACACACGTTTTGTTTTTTTAAACATTTTTCATGACTAGAGTCACTTTTATTTCACATGTTTTGCACATTTTGTACGTATTTTTTAATTTAACTTTCATTATTATTATTCAACTTTTATCACATCTGTTTAGTTATTTTTGAGTTTGTGTGTTGACATGTTGTTTGTGTTTAACGTTTTTGTACAAATTTTTGTTTCAGCTAAGGTTTTTGTAATATTTCTTTTAAAGTTTTAGTCAAAAATTGTGTAGATTTTGTTTGACTTTGTGTATTTTTGCATAATATTTCTAGTTGTATTGTTAATTCTTGTTAACATTTTTGTTTTAATCTATGCTTTTGTTAAAATTTTGTTAGTTTTTTCTCTTTTATTTTTTGGTTTTACGTTAAAATTTCACATTTTCCTGATATTTTTGTGCGTAATTCTAGACATTTTTCAAGATTTGTTTATTTTGTTTTGCAATTTTTCAAAGTTAACACACACGTTTTGTTTATTTTGATTGGTTGAATTTCCTGCAATTTGATTGGTGCATTTAAATGCCATTATTATTGCAATAAAGATGTGTGGTGTATTTGAAACACTCCAAAATTTCAAAACGCACGACCATGTCATCAAGTTTTGGTTCATCATTACGTTAAAAATGTGTATTTTTTTTTACTATTCCGATATCATTTTGTTATTGATAATGCATTTCTAAAACCCCTATTTCTCATTTTGCATACACGCATAGCAGCTCAACATTATATCATCTTTAAAACCATGAAATATGCATGTTATGTTCTCACTTACTGTTTGTAAATAAGTACACCTCGTTAACTAGTACATTTCAAATTTGTACGATTCGTATTGCAATTTCAGAATTAAAAACAGAAAAGAATTCAAAGCATTTTACGCTCATTTGAAGATAAATAACTCCATACTTTATCTGAACTGTGAATAAAGAAACGCACAAAAAAATGGGCTAAAAAGTACTATGTGAATTGCGTAAATTAAAGTCTACTCTAATGACTTCTTGTATCTATAGATTACTAGCATTCCTAGCAAACGCCGACCGGAAACGCTGACCCGTCCGTGGTACATTTGTCGGTATACTGACACATTCCCTGTTTCCCTTCTTTTTTCCAAAATACACACAATTAAGACATCATTATCCCGAACTAGAAATTACTGTTCAAAATAAAATATTTGCATTTTTATTCATTTATGAAATCCATTGTCACTTTCAGCATTGTTTAAAAATATATGCTCAGATGAATCCGTTACAGAAATTGATAGTGGTATCATTGTACAATTTGCGTATGTAGCGCTACAGACCGTATGAATTTAATTTATGAAGTAGATTGTTCTTTGCATATTATAACATGGTCAGACCTTAAATTTATCAATATTTTATACCGAGTGATACGTTCTATGCGAATTAGAACATGCTCAGACCTTTATATATATTTTTCAATATTTTATACTGTACGATGTTTTTCCGTACAGAAAAAAATGAATGCAAAAAGGAAAAAGAAAAAATTATGATAAGAACCAATAGAAAAAACACCTTACAATAGAAAAAGTCAGTACCAGCCAAGAATAACCAATAGAAAAAGACACCTTACAGTAGAGAAAGTCAGTACCAGCCAAGAATAACCAATAGAAAAAACACCTTACAGTAGAGAAAGTCAGTACCAGCCAAGAATAACCAATAGAAAAAACACCTTACAGTAGAGAAAGATCAGTACCACCCAAGAATAACCAATAGAAAAAAACACCTTACAGTAGAGAAAGTCAGTACCAGCCAAGAATAACCAATAGAAAAAA
>MJUU01008073.1:30684-45292 GCA_002080025.1 Modiolus philippinarum
AAAAAACACCTTACAGTAGAGAAAGTCAGTACCAGCCAAGAATAACCAATAGAAAAAACACCTTACAGTAGAGAAAGTCAGTACCAGCCAAGAATAAGGATAGTACTTAATTGTCTAACTCTATAATCAATTCTCAGATTCTCAAGTAACCATGTGTATGTGTGTGTGTTAAGTGGTATTTTTTTTTTATGAAGTTTGATTCATATATGAATACAAGAGGCTCTCAAGAGCCTGTATCGCTCACCTGGATCCTGGCTTAGGTACACAGTCTTTGTTAACTGTTATAAATTAAACCATGGTTCCATTTTGCCAAGTGGTCTAAGCAGACAAGACTTTGAAAATGTTTCAGTGGGGTTCAAGTTTGGTTCCTTTTTCTGCAGGGGACCATCCAAGGACTATTTTATGGCAAAGTTTGGTTCCAAATGGCTAAGCAGTTGCAGTGAAAAAGATCTTTGAATGTGTTTTCCCCATAGGGTCCAATGTTTAACTATGTTTATTACTGGCATCCATCCTTGGACATAACGCCTGACCTTAAAAACACCTTTTTTGTAGGAGATGAAACAAAGTGTTGCGCAAGGGCTACAAGTAGTATGATAAATTAAAAAAATATAGGTGTGGTGAGCCACGATTAAAAGGTAAAAAATGTCTAAAACAAATAATAATGAAAAAAATACCATTAAAAGCTTAAAAAGTAAAAAGAAGGGGCCAAATGTTTCGGTCGCTGAGACCTTCATCAGTGGTGTACAGGGCCAAGGAAAGTAAGAAGTGGACGTGTCCAACACAAATGGCAAATAAAACTACTCAGTGAAGTTCATGCGTGACTAAATTGTAAACACGCTGATCTTGAACCTAATCGATAACAGGATAGTAAATAAAGGTACATGTAAATGTTATTATTGAGAAGTGTATTTAAATTTGTAAATGTAAATAATTAAATGATAATAAAAGTAGTAGTAAAAGACCAGATGAGATATGACAGACAGATGAAAATAATTAGGAATAGAACTGTTTTTTACATTCTTTCCTTTTGGGCGAATACTGCCCAAAAAGTGTATGATGCTTTGTTCTAAAAACTGTCTGGATTTTTCACCACTGTCAGTCTGGACCAGAACGGTGACTTGCATGTCGAGTTCATTATGATGTGGTCTTCGAAAATGGTTGCCGACTGGGCAATCATCCTGTTTCTTAACGGAGCGTACGATCACCGAGGCGTCGACAAGTTTCTCTGACGTACACCATAGAACAGCGTTTACATTTGATGGCATAAACTAAATTTTCGGTTATGCAAGAAAAACCGTTGTTAGTTGGGGCCCCGGACTTCGCTAGTTTCCCATGTAAAAGGGCAAGTGGAACATCTTGACCGGTTACATCTTCTGGTACCGGAATAATCATGTTTTTTCTTGTGGCTCATCACACCTATATTTTTTAATTTTTTGTAGGAGACAACCTAAGGACTATTGTTGCCAAGTTTGGTCCCAACTGGCTCAACAATTTCCCCATAGGGTCCAATATTAAAACAATTTTTCCCGCTGGTGGCCATCTTGGAAATAGCGCAGACCTGAAAACATCTTTTTTGTAGGGGACCACCTCAGGACTGTTGTGGCCAAGTTTGGTTCCAATTGGCTCAGCAGTTTCAGAGGAGATCTTTGAATGTGTTTTCCCATAGGGTTCAATGTTAAAACAATGTTTCCCGCTGTCGTCCATCTTGGATATAGCGCGGAAATAAAAAAAACACCTTTTTTGTAGGGGACCACCTTAAGACTGTTGTGGCCAAGTTTGCTTCAAATCGGCTCAGCAGTTTCAGAGAAGATTTTTGAATGTGTTTTCCCATAGGGTCCAATGTTAAAACAAAGTTTCCCGCTGGCTGCCATCTTCAATATAGCGCGGACCTGAAAAATACATTTTTTGTAGGGGAACACCTACGGACTATTGTGGCCAAGTTTGGTTCAATTGTCTCAGCAGTTTCAGAGGAGAAGATCTTCAAATGTGTTTTCCCATAGGAGTCAATGTTAAAACGATGTTTCCTGCTGACGGCCATCTTGGATATAGCGCTGATCTGAAAAACACCTTTTTGTAGGGGACGACCCAAGAACTATTGTGGCCAAGTTTGGTTCCATTCGGCTCAGCAGTTTCAGACGAGAAGATCTTAAATTTGTTTTCCCATAGGGTCCAATGTTAAAACAATGTTTCCCACTGGCGGCCATCTTGGATAAAGCGCGGACATGAAAAACACCTTTTTTGCTGGGGACCACCAAAGGACTATTGTGGCCAAGTTTGGTAGCAATTGGCTCAGTAGTTTCAGAGGAGAAGATCTTTGAATGAAAAGTTTGTAACCGCCGGACGGACGACGGACGGACGCAAAGTGATGGCAAAAGCTCACCCTTGCATTAGCCAGGTCAGCTAAAAATGGATTCTTAATATAAAATTGGGTAAAAGATACTAGCCTGTCCCTTTATATAATTAGTGTCACTTGCATTATGTGCATGATTCTCAGCCGATTTGCAAAAATGATTGATAAGTCCTCAACTGATTTGCCAAAATGCTTGATCGATTGATAAGTAAGGGTTTTTACGTAAAGTATTCAATATTTCAGCTATATCAGAATGAGAACAAATTCATCGATTCAAAACTTTTATAACAAGAAATAAAATAAGATGGAAGGACAACGGGACGAGTTTTGATTGCCATTGGAAAAAGGGAGAAATGGGTAGGGACGGGGAATCTACTCGGGTATACGACCCACTGACTCTGCTCTTGTATCAGGGAATATAGAAGGGGTCCTTATACTTGAGCAAAGCCTTTCTCCATACAGTTTGCCTACAATTGCTTTTAGTTTTCCATACCATGATTTGACTACCTCGCATAGTCAGGGCATTCCACTATCCACCATTCAGGGCGCACCAGGCAGCTCCAAAGGCGGACTCCCTAAATTTAAATCATACGGTTCACTGTTTAATAAAGACAACTCTGAACGCACGAAATCTAATTCAATCATGTGGGAAACTCTAATAGGATGATGCCCAAATTTTCAAGGGTAATATCCACTATTTATGGACGAACCAAAAGCAACCCTACTGCGCAAATACACACTCGATATCCTGTGTTAAAAAGTGCTTTATGTTAGATGGATTGCATTAGAATTGAGATAACTATTATTTTATTTGAGGATTTTCGAGGGCAAAATGTTGATTTTAGCTTTGAAAATAGTTAACGTCCCGTTTATGACTAACGAATTTCAATATCTCTGGCATAATCATAAAACAAGCGGCCTACAAACAAACAAATTCTTTATTTCACAATTTTCGTAATTACACGAAGACTATATTTCAAAGCGGATTCTTGGCACCTGAATCGGTTTTCAGAGACTCCGGCTACAGAGCTGTCCCGCTTGGTGGATAGGGGAATGCCTCTCTATGTGGGGTAGTCAGGTCATACGGAAAGCCTGACCGCGAACCATTGTAGCCAAACTGTGTGGAGAAACGCCAAGCTCCTTGCAGTATAAAGACCTTTTCTATATTGTATAAAGAGAACAGAGTCACTCGTATAGAAGGCTAAATTTCCTGCCCCTACCCATTTTTCAGTTTCAATCAAAACACGTTGTCCCGGTTGTCCCCTCCACCTTTGTTTCTTTCTTCTCTTACTTATGTACATATTTTTTGAATTGATTAACTTGTTCTCGTCCTGATATAGCTGAAATATTGCTCACTGGACGTTAAACTTTAACTAATCAATCAATCAAAGCGAATTATCGTGCTTGTAATGTATACAACGATTTCGGTACGGTGAAAATTTCTATATGCCAGATATGTTCAATTGTCACAACAGATACTTTACGGTCGTCATCATGCTTTCATCAAAATATAATTTAGGTACTCCAACAAAAAAATTCAATGAATATAACGGTGCAAAAAGATAGGTATCTGCTTCAATAATAAGAAACTGAACTTTTCATCCACTAAAAAATTAGATTTAAGGAGAAATTAGCATCATTAAAAAAATACAATTTTTCGACTTCCGGTATTTTTTTTTCTTCGCATTTACCAGTTCTATTGAGAGCTAAGGAAGAACTGGTTCAAAATTATTTGAAGTTGCGGCGCTTTGGCTACTAATTGAGATTAACTACGAAGAAGATTCCAGAAAAATGCAAAAACAATTAAAAGTAACTAGAGGCTCAGATACTGAGCCTGTATCGCTAACCTGACAAAATGCTTTGTCTATGCCATGCATGACCAAAAAAGATGTTTTTTACCAATGGGGTCTAATCTTTAGCTACCTCCTCTATTGACACCAGTGCTTTTTGTCTGATCCTACTGAAATGAGTAATCTTTGCCAAGGAACTTCAATACATCACTCCAATACAGTTTAAATTTGCTTTAATAGTTTCAGAGAAAATAATGAAAAGTATGGTTTTCACATACATGTACCTGGCTATAATGTTAAACTATGTTCTGCACTGGAGGCCTTGTTTTTGTTAGATTGAAATGAAATGAGCATTTTTTGTAAAATACCTTCTGTAAACCATTCTTGTAAAGTTTTCTTGAATTTGCTTCACTGGTTTCAGAAGAGATAATGAAAATGTGACTTTCCCACAGGGTCCAATGTTAAACTATGTTCCCTGCTGGTGGCCATGTTTTCTATACGATTGTAACTAAATGAGCAATCTTTGTTAATGACCTTCCATACATAATTCCTGTAAAGTTTGGTTGAATTTGCTTCAGCAGTTTCAGAGCAGAAGATGATAATGTGATTTTTCCCATAGGGTCCAATGTTAAACCTAAGTTCCACGCTGGTGGCCATGTTTTTTGTCAGATCGGAATGAAACGAGCAATCTTTGTAAAGGGCCTTCCATGCATCAATCCTGTAAAATTTGGTTAAATTTGCTTCAGTAGTTTCAGAGGAGAAGATGAAAATAAGATTTTCCCATAGGGTCCAATGTTAAATCATGTTCTGTGCTGGCGGCCATGTTTTTAGTCGGATCGGAACAAAATGAGTAATTGTTGTTAAGGCCCTTTAGTACATCATTCCTGTAAAGTTTGGTTGAATTTGCTTCAGTGGTTTCAGAGCAGAAGATGAAAATGTGATTTTTCCCATAGGGTCCAATGTTGAATCTAAGTTCCGTGCTGGCAGCCATGTTTTTTGTCGGTTCGAAAAGAAATGAGCAATCTTTGTAAAGGACCTTCAGTACATTATTCCAATAAAGTTTGGTTAAATTTGCATTAATAGATGAAAATAAGATTTTCCCACAGGGTCCAATCTTAAACCATGTTCCGTGCTGGCGGCCATGTTTTTGTCGGATCGGAACAAAATGAGCAATTGTTGTTAAGGACCTTTAGTGCATCATTCCTGTAAAGTTTGGTTGAATTTGCTTCACTGGTTCAGAGCAGAAGATGAAAATGTGATTTTTCCCATGGGGCCCAATGTTAAACCTAAGTTCCGCGCTGGTGGCCATGTTTTTCGTCGGATCGGAACGAAACGAGCAATCTTTGTACAGGACCTTTAGTACATTATTCCTATAAAGTATGGTTAAATTTGCTTCAGTAGTTTCAGAGGAGAAGATGAACATGTGATTTTCCCATAGGGTCCAATGTTAAACCAATGTTCCGTGCTGGCGGCCACGTTTTATGTCGGATCGGAACAAAATGAGCAATTGTTGTTAAGGACCTTTAGTACATCATTCCTGTAAAGTTTGGTTGAATTTGCTTCAGTGGTTTCAGAGCAGAAGATGAAAATGTGATTTTTTCCATAGGGTCCAATGTTAAATCTAAGTTCTACGCTGGCGGCCATGTTTTTTTGTTGGATCGGAACGAAATGAGCAATCTTTGTAAAGGATCTTCAGTACAGTATTCCAATAAATTTTGGTTAAATTTGCTTCGGTAGTTTCAGAGGAGAAGATGAAAATGTGATTTTCCCATAGGGTCCAATGTTAAACCATGTTCCGTGCTGGCGGCCATGTTTTTTGTCGGATGGAAACAAAATGAGCAATTGTTGTTAAGGACCTTTAGTACATCATTCCAATAAAGTTTGGTTGAATTTGCTTCAGCGGTTTCAGAGCAGAAGATGAAAATGTGATTTTTCCCATAGGAACCAATGTTAAATCTAAGTTCCGTGCTGGCAGCCATGTTTTTTGTCGGATCGGAACGAAATGAGCATTCTTTGTAAAGGCCCTATAGTACGTTATTCCTGTAAAGTTTGGTTGAATTTGCTTCAGTGGTTTCAGAGCAGAAGATGAAAATGTGATTTTTCCCATAGGGTCCAATGTTAAATCTAAATTCCGTGCTGGCAGCCATGTTTTTTGTCGGTTCGGAACGAAATGAGCAATCTTTGTAAAGGACCTTAAGTACATTATTCCAATAAAGTTTGGTTAAATTTCCTGCAATGGTTACAGAGGAGAAGATGAAAATAAGATTTTCCCATAGGGTCCAATGTTAAACCAATGTTCCGTGCTGGCGGCCATGTTTTTTGTCGGATCGGAACAAAATGAGCAATAGTTGTTAAGGACCTTTAGTACATCATTCCTGTAAAGTTTGGTTGAATTTGCTTCAGTGGTTTCAGAGCAGAAGATTAAAATGTGATTTTTCCCATAGGGTCCAATGTTAAATCTAAGTTCTGAGCTGGCGGCCATGTGTTTGTTGGATCGGAACGAAATGAGCAATCTTTGTAAAGGACCTTCAGTACAGTATTCCAATAACGTTTGGTTAAATTTGCTTCGGTAATTTCACAGGAGAAGATGAAAATATGATTTTCCCATAGGGTCCAATGTTAAACCATGTTCCGTGCTGGCGGCCATGTTTTTTGTCGGATCGTAACAAAATGAGCCATCTTTGTTAAGGACCTTTAGTACACCATTCCTGTAAAGTTTGGTTGAATTTGCTTCAGTGGTTTCAGAGCAGAAGATGAAAATGTGATTTTTCCCATAGGGTCCAATGTTAAATCTAAGTTCCGTGCTGGCAGCCATGTTTTTTGTCGGATCGGAACGAAATGAGCATTCTTTGTAAAAGGACCTTTAGTACATTTTTCCAATAAAGATTGGTTGAATTTGCTTCAGTAGTTTCAGAGGAGGAGATGAAAATGTGATTTTCCCATAGGGTCCAATGTTAAACCATGCTCCGTGCTGGCGGCCATGTTTTTTGTCGGATCGGAACAAAATGACCAATTTTTGTTCAAGACCTTCAGTACAGTATTCCAATAACGTTTGGTTAAATTTGCTTCGGTAATTTCACAGGAGAAGATGAAAATATGATTTTCCCATAGGGTCCAATGTTAAACCATGTTCCGTGCTGGCGGCCATGTTTTTTGTCGGATCGTAACAAAATGAGCCATCTTTGTTAAGGACCTTTAGTACACCATTCCTGTAAAGTTTGGTTGAATTTGCTTCAGTGGTTTCAGAGCAGAAGATGAAAATGTGATTTTTCCCATAGGGTCCAATGTTAAATCTAAGTTCCGTGCTGGCAGCCATGTTTTTTGTCGGATCGGAACGAAATGAGCATTCTTTGTAAAGGACCTTTAGTACATTTTTCCAATAAAGATTGGTTGAATTTGCTTCAGTAGTTTCAGAGGAGGAGATGAAAATGTGATTTTCCCATAGGGTCCAATGTTAAACCATGCTCCGTGCTGGCGGCCATGTTTTTTGTCGGATCGGAACAAAATGACCAATCTTTGTTCAAGACCTTTAGTACATCATTTCTGTAAAGTTTGGTTGAATTTGCTTCAGTGGCATTAGAACAGAAGATAAAATGTGACTTTCCCACAGGGTCCAATGTTAAACTATGTTCCCTGCTGGTGGCCATGTTTTCTATACGATTGTAACTAAATGAGCAATCTTTGTTAATGACCTTCCATACATAATTCCTGTAAAGTTTGGTTGAATTTGCTTCAGCAGTTTCAGAGCAGAAGATGATAATGTGATTTTTCCCATAGGGTCCAATGTTAAACCTAAGTTCCACGCTGGTGGCCATGTTTTTTGTCAGATCGGAATGAAATGAGCAATCTTTGTAAAGGGCCTTCCATGCATCATTCCTGTAAAATTTGGTTAAATTTGCTTCAGTAGTTTCAGAGGAGAAGATGAAAATAAGATTTTCACATAGGGTCCAATGTTAAATCATGTTCTGTGCTGGCGGCCATGTTTTTTGTCGGATCGGAGCAAAATGAGTAATTGTTGTTAAGGACCTTTAGTACATCATTCCTGTAAAGTTTGGTTGAATTTGCTTCAGTGGTTTCAGAGCAGAAGATGAAAATGTGATTTTTCCCATAGGGTCCAATGTTAAATCTAAGTTCCGTGCTGGCAGCCATGTTTTTTGTCGGTTCGGAACGAAATGAGCAATCTTTGTAAAGGACCTTCAGTACATTATTCCAATAAAGTTTGGTTAAATTTGCATTAATAGATGAAAATAAGATTTTCCCATAGGGTCCAATCTTAAACCATGTTCCGTGCTGGCGGCCATGTTTTTGTCGGATCGGAACCTAATGAGCAATTGTTGTTAAGGACCTTTAGTGCATCATTCCTGTAAAGTTTGGTTGAATTTGCTTCACTGGTTCAGAGCAGAAGATGAAAATGTGATTTTTCCCATGGGGCCCAATGTTAAACCTAAGTTCCGCGCCGGTGGCCATGTTTTTCGTCGGATCGGAACGAAACGAGCAATCTTTGTACAGGACCTTTAGTACATTATTTTTATAAAGTATGGTTAAATTTGCTTCAGTAGTTACAGAGGAGAAGATGAAAATAAGATTTTCCCATAGGGTCCAATGTTAAACCAATGTTCCGTGCTGGCGGCCATGTTTTTTGTCGGATCGGAACAAAATGAGCAATTGTTGTTAAGGACCTTTAGTACATCATTCCTGTAAAGTTTGGTTGAATTTGCTTCAGTGGTTTCAGAGCAGAAGATTAAAATGTGATTTTCCCATAGGGTCCAATGTTAAATCTAAGTTCTGAGCTGGCGGCCATGTTTTTGTTGGATCGGAACGAAATGAGCAATCTTTGTAAAGGACCTTCAGTACAGTATTCCAATAAAGTTTGGTTAAATTTGCTTCTGTAATTTCAAAGGAGAAGATGAAAATATGATTTTCCCATAGGGTCCAATGTTAAACCATGTTCCGTGCTGGCGGCCATGTTTTTTGTCGGATCGTAACAAAGTGAGCCATCTTTGTTAAGGACTTTTAGTACATCATTCCTGTAAAGTTTGGTTGAATTTGCTTCAGTGGTTTCAGAGCAGAAGATGAAAATGTGATTTTTCCCATAGGGTCCAATGTTAAATCTAAGTTCCGTGCTGGCAGACATGTTTTTTGTCGGATCGGAACGAAATGAGCATTCTTTGTAAAAGGACCTTTAGTACATTTTTCCAATAAAGATTGGTTGAATTTGCTTCAGTAGTTTCAGAGGAGGAGATGAAAATGTGATTTTCCCATAGGGTCCAATGTTAAACCATGCTCCGTGCTGGCGGCCATGTTTTTTGTCGGATCGGAACAAAATGACCAATCTTTGTTCAAGACCTTCAGTACAGTATTCCAATAACGTTTGGTTAAATTTGCTTCGGTAATTTCACAGGAGAAGATGAAAATATGATTTTCCCATAGGGTCCAATGTTAAACCATGTTCCGTGCTGGCGGCCATGTTTTTTGTCGGATCGTAACAAAATGAGCCATCTTTGTTAAGGACCTTTAGTACACCATTCCTGTAAAGTTTGGTTGAATTTGCTTCAGTGGTTTCAGAGCAGAAGATGAAAATGTGATTTTTCCCATAGGGTCCAATGTTAAATCTAAGTTCCGTGCTGGCAGCCATGTTTTTTGTCGGATCGGAACGAAATAAGCATTCTTTGTAAAGGACCTTTAGTACATTTTTTCCATTAAAGATTGGTTGAATTTGCTTCAGTAGTTTTAGAGTAGAAGATGAAAATGTGATTTTCCCATAGGGTCCAATGTTAAACCATGTTCCGTGCTGGCGGCCATGTTTTTTGTCGGATCGGAACAAAATGACCAATCTTTGTTCAAGACCTTTAGTACATCATTTCTGTAAAGTTTGGTTGAATTTGCTTCAGTGGCATTAGAACAGAAGATTAAAATGTGATTTTTCCCATAGGGTCCAATGTTAAATCTAAGTTCCACGCTGGCGGCCATGTTTTTTGTCGGATCGGAACGAAATGAGCAATCTTTGTAAAGGACCTTTCATACATCATTCCTGTAAAGTTTGGTTGAACTTGCTTATATGGTTTCAGAGGAGAAGATGAAAATGTGAAGTTTAACGGACGACGGACGACGGACGCCAAGTGATGGCAATAGCTCACACTGACCCTTCGGGTCAGTTGAGCTAAAAATTGCCGTGCACTTACGTGCATTCATGAATCTATTTGAAACTTTACAGTTAAACAGTATGAGTTGTAATTTAAATACAAAAGTAACGTGCGTCTTCATGCACCATGCCATCATTCTGTATTTTTGCAACGAATTTTCATACATCATAAAATTTTTCTTACAAAATTCTCCGTTGGAGTACCTAAATATATATCTGTTGTTACGATTCATCAGTAGATTCAGACTATCGCCATACTAACATTTACAGAATTTTGATTCAAAAACAGGGTTTTTCATTGCAAGTTAGACGGGTATTATGCTTGGAGCAGATTGCCTTTCCCTTTCCAGTGTGCCTTTTTCGGGGAGTTTACTGTGGTGGTGCTTCATTTTTGAGGCATTTGTGTAGAGTGCTGTTTCTTTGCTTCAACTTGTTAATTTTTTTTCTCTCCATTTATGTCATCAATATATTATAGTATTAATATACGGGTGTAATCATAAGTACCCCTTAGTTTCAACTTCCCACCGACTGCCACTATTTACAACCTTTATTTATATGCAGGAGTTCAGAAAATGCAAACAAACAATGCATGATTCACGAGTTAATTAAGAATCAACCCACTTCTACAGTCTTAACAACCACATACTCCGAGAAGTAAAGGACAATCCATATCTAGGACTCCAAATTTCAAACGACCTTAAATGGAACATTCACATTAACAACATCAGCAAAAAAGCCAATGCTACCCTAGGCTTTCTAAATAGAAATTTGAAAAACGTACCAGGAATCGTGCAGGAAGACAGCGTACATATCACTGTTGAGATCAGCAATGTAATACGGCGCAACAATCTGGAACCCGTACCTAAAAGGGGATATTGACAAGCTAGAAAGAATCCAAAACAGGGGCATACGTTTCATAAAACGAGACTACAGGAGCAGAGAAGTAGGATCAATCACCAATATGCGGAAACAACAGAACTAGACACACTGGAAGACAGACGCCACAGCCTCCGCCTAATCCTGCTGTACAAGGTGGTTGATGGGTTGGTACCGGCACTGCCACCTTCAACTTTCATAGGAAGGCCAAACCTAAACGCCAGATAAAACCAGAGACATTCAAACACCACGTAACATCAAACTTGATAGAAAGGCACTGCATAACCAACACTAAGGGACTGAAAATACCAGACTACAACATAACACAGTACCAACATTCATTCTTTGTGGAGACTATCAGCCATTGGAACCAACTACCAAACAACGTCAACTACCAAACAACGTCGTGTGTGTTGATTCTGTAGAGGCTTTCAAGACCGCCCTACAGAACAATAGACAGTAACACCTGCTCTCTCACACCGTTTATAAAAGTCATAATTGGATTCTACACGTATCAGCATCAGAATCAGAATCATTCAAAACTAAAGGACTCACAATGCAAGCTCTCGTAAAAAAACTCAGACATATTGTAGTTCGCACCTAATCTAAACATATTTTTGCACAAATGTTATGTTCTATCGATGGTATATCATTCTGCGAAAAGCATATGGACCCAGGATGAAATTCGGCTCTTGTTCCTAAAATTTTAGTTTTAAATTTCCCAATTTTATAACAAGTCGTATTCAACCAGCAAGAAGGTTTCACATGTCGTAAAGAGGTTTTTCTTTAAATTTAAGATAACATTTTCTTCCGCTATTAACGTTTAACTTGATTGACAATAATTTGTTTGCATCATGACAGTGCTGTGATAAGTATAAAAGCTTATTTTGGTCATATTATGTGGTGCCACATAAAAAATCAACACAGATCGTGGCCATGAGAAACAAATCGTTCCCTCCAATTATCAAATCGTGGCCACGAGGTACAAATCGTTCCCACGAATTATCAAATCGTAGTCACGAGATACAAATGGTTCCCACAAATTGACAAATCGTGGCCACGATTAAACAAATCGTTCCCAAGGTTTGACAAATCGTGGCCACGAGAAACAAACCTTTCCATCGATTTGACAAACTGTGGCCACGAATAAACAAATCGTTCCCATGATTTATCAAATCGTGGCCATGAGAAACAAATCGTTCCCACGATTTGACAAATCGTGGCAACGAATTAACAAATTATTCCCGCGAATTATCAAATCGTGGCCACGAATTATCAAATCGTTCCCACGAATTAACAAATCGTGGCCACGAGAAACAAATCGTTCCCACGATTTGACAAATCGTGGTCACGAGATACAAATCGTTCCCTCGATTTGACAAATTGTGGCCACGAATTAACAAATCGTTCCTACGAATTATCAAATTTTGGCGACGAATTATCAAATCGTTCCAACGTTCCCACGAATTATCAAATCGTGGCCACGAATTATCAAATCGTTCCCACGAATTAACAAATCGTGACCACCAGAAACAAATCTTTCCCACGATTTGACAAATCGTGAACACGACTTAACAAAAAAAAAAAACAGCAAAAAAAAAAATTTAATACTTTAGAAAAAAATATCAAAAATGATTACATAATTACTTAGATAATTTAGAAATAAGCAATGAAAATTATAAACACAAACATTAAATCAAATTATCAAAATATAAAAGTCTAATATAAGTGTAATAATGAAACAGTCCATCCCAATGTTAATTACATTCCCAAGTCAAAGCTATATGTAGAAATAACTACTAACTATATAAATGTCAATGTTGATTACTCCATACTAGTATAAGTATATATAAATCCATGTATTACTCTATGTTCTGGTTACTCAAAAATTCAAATTAATAAGTCTCAAATATCACTGATTACACTAACCACTATTCTCAATATACCATCAATAGGTAATTATGATTGAGTACGTGTAATTATCAAAATAAATAAATTGACAAATTAATAAACATCAGCAGCATACCTTCATCACATTATGTCAGTGTTGTTTCATGAAGATCCATTTTTTCATCACAATCGTGGGCGCCAATGTAAAAGCTAATTTTCTTGATTTAACTGAATAACGTCAAAGTCATCTTAAGGGCATATCCAATAGTTTCAGGGGAGATAATAGGAAACACTGAAGAATGCAGTGTTTCCCGGGAATATTACGTTGATAACTGTAACGTCACAAAGTAATTCGCATTGTTTTTGAGGAAAGGTAATTTGTGCCTTCCATTTTGGCGGACTTTCTGCGGGTTACCGACGGGAGATTTGTTGAAAGTTCCGTATTTTTATGATTTACTCTTAAACTAACTCAGTGACCTATATTGCTTTTGCCATTTTTGAGTAGCTTCTTATTAGAAGAACACAATATCAGAATTTCATAAAATGGACAAAATGAGAAGTCTTTAATATATTGTAAATTTGACTGTGTAATTCACCATTTCTTGCAACTTTTTTCGTAATACGTACTACATGCTCTTTAATTTAGTAAAATATAACATTATTTCCTAAATCAAATCAAATTTTCTGTAAATCCTTAAAACCTTAACTTTGTTCTTCTGTTTCTCTGGTACCGAGTAGATTAGAAATAGTATCTCAATTAATTTTAAAACTATAACATAATTTTCTTAAAAAAAAGCAAAAATGATCAACGTTTAAGGTCGATTTCCATGGAAACAAGATCGGCGACCCTGTTACGGCACATATTGTCGCCCCGGCACATATTGTCGCCGGCGACAATATGTGCAGACGTATCGGCACATATTGTCGCCCTGCACATATTGTCGCCTACACATATTGTCGCCGGCGACAATATGTGTAGCACATTTTCGGCACATATTGTCGCCAGTTTTAATTAAACTTGAACTAGATAACACTTTCCAACAATGTTGAAGTAGCAAGTGTATTTCACTAATGCTGAGTCCTTGGGAATGAAATAGGTTGTGTTGCTATGGGAATTGAGATTGCAAGAGAATTTATTATAAAAAATTAGTAGTTGAAACAAACTTTTAAAGAAAGTCTTCTAGTATGTCTTGAAACAAAATATCTCATGCCTGATACATAGTGAAAAAATTCAAATAATATTGAATGGTATCAAATGAAGCTACTCGGGGTTTTACAAAATATCCACAGACCCACACGGCGTACAATGTACTTTAAAGAACCCACCCCAAATTGCTCAGATAAATGTGGCTTATAGTTTATAGGTTATTCAAAGCTATTTGTCTCGCCATATCTGTAAATTTCACGAATAAAGAACGTCATAGAAAATAGTGGATCTTAATCTATGCCCTATCTCAAATTACTCGAATTACTTATCTCCTATGCTCTCCGTTTTAACGCCCCTTCCCAAATTAGTAGTTAATATGGCAAAAAGCCGTAGGTTTTCAAAAAACGTTTTTT
>MJUU01008074.1:0-13426 GCA_002080025.1 Modiolus philippinarum
TGCTTAATTGGCAGCCTTTGAAGGTGTTCTGTTTACTGAAGTTGGAATAAATGGACATTGTAATGGCTCTTTTGGAAGTAGGACTTATCGCGAAAAAACCAAGGCCTTAATGTAGATAGTCCACCTAATGAAAACAATGATGTGTGTTTGCGCAATTTTCTTTTTATTTTAATATCCAGGAATATTTGTCGAAATTGGTATTTGAATTTTTCTAAATCCATGAAAATTGAAACTGACATGTCACCCCGAAAATATAATGGAAGCTAGCTGACTCGATTCAACACACTTCTTTTCCGATATTACGTCTTTGTTTGTCACGTTCTGTGTTCAATTAAGCAATAATAGTACATTATTTGAATATTCAAGGGCGTCAATCGTAGATTTGACGGTCAAAATGCAGTTTACAGGAGACGCGTAGTGGAGCTTGTTAACGGATATTTTCACTGGCAAATAAAGATCGTCGCCCTCGGGTATTCAAATAATGTACTCTTATTGCGATTCCAATTTAGAGCCTGAATATTTCTAATTTTCTCTTAATTTTTAGGGGGAGGGGTGCTAATTTTGACATTTATGAAGCTATAATACGTCTGAAACTAAAATTTTTGCATACAATTTGTTGCTAACATATTATACGGCAATTATTAAATATGTATTCAGATTTTTACGACCCTTAAGTCAAAAAGTCGAAAATGTGAAAATCTGAAATTCCGAAAAAATCCATTTTTTCAAAAATTTTATACCGAAAATCAAAATTTAAGGATTTTAATGGGTGCAAGGAAAGTGTTTCCAGCCCACGGACTAATGCAATTAAACGATTTCATGTTCTATTTTTGACTTGTGTATTTGTAACCATATTAGAACCAGACTAAACAGGGAACCTACTTTGTCCCAGGTGTGTAGATGGTGGAATTGACGGTCAGTTTTGACCAATCAAAACCTCCGTTATATAAATATTGCATTAGAATTCTAATTATCAATACTTACTGTTGAATACTCCGTCTTCTTTATGGGTTCCTTATTGTCTCATTATCAATACTTACTGTTGAATACTCCGTCTTCCTTATGGGTGCCTTATTGTCTCGAAAATCATATCCTGTATTTTCTGTGAAATAAGTAATATGCTTAAATCAAAATTCTGTGAAGGCGTCAAATTCATTTTGTTTTATATTTGGGATGCTCACTGTTGAAATTTGATATTTCAGCAAGATTTTGTTTTGTTTGTTTTTGTTTTTGTTGTATCTAATTCAAAGCAGTTCAAAATTTTATATAATGAACCTATGTTTTGTTTTTACGATTCATTTTCAGATAAAAAAAAACACTCTGGTAATCCCTAAAAAAGTTGAACTATTTTTTGATGTACCACAGGATATACTCCTTTTTGAAAATACCAAGGAACCTAGTATCCTACCAAATTCCTATTCAAATGCATCTCAAAAACTAGAGTGGTAGCATTTTAATGCTTTTTTTAATACCAAATACTTTCCTTTTAATGTACTCACACACAAAAATGATATTATTGTTTATTCTACCGGTGCACAGTGCTGTCGATTTTATCCAGGGTTTCGAATAGGTTTAGATATTGTTTATCTTTATGTGTATCTATGTTTTTCTTTTCTGAGCTTTACTTAAGTGAGGTATTTGTTTCTAAGTGTTTTTGATGTTGTAATTGTGTTTGGATTAATATGGTGAGACTGCTGATTCAGTTCTCAGTTTCTTTACTTCATTAATGAAATATTTTGCCTACTGATTTAAAAAAACGGCCTCAGTGCTAGTTTACAAACGAGTTGTAATAAAAAACTAAAATATCGAAATCTGATGGTAACGGTCACGCGTTATTCCCTTGATTCATTCAGTATGCCTGGTGTTAAAAAATCCCTTATAAAAAAGTAAATGTGGTGTTGTAAAAATCACTTAACTTTACACGAATTAAATCTCATCAAATGTAGTGTTGCTATTGTCCCTTTATTACATACGAAATAAATATTGCGAAATATGTCATGGTTACAGTCTCTTTGTTTCCAGGGCTTCATTACAAAGAAAATAAATCTTACCAACGTTGGTCGTGTAATAATCCTCCACTCCGTTGTAAAAACCTTAAAACGTGTCAAATCCACGATATGTCGGGGTACACTCCCATTTACACATCCCTAGATGCCACCTGAAATTAACCATAAAAAGTGTCAACTCAACGATATGTCGGGGTACACTCCCATTTACACATCCCTAGATGCCATCTGAAAATAACCATAAAAAGTGTCTAATCCACGATATGTCGGGGTACACTCCCATTTACACATTCCTAGATGCCATCTGAAAATAACCATAAAAAGTGTCAACTCAACGATATGTCGGGGTACACTCCCATTTACACATCCCTAGATGCCATCTGAAAATAACCATAAAAAGTGTCAAATCCACGATATGTCGGGGTACACTCCCATTCACACATCCCCGGATGCCATCTGAAAATAACCATAAAAAATGTCAAATCCACGATATGTCGGGGTACACTCCCATTTACACATCCCTGGATGCTATCTGAAAATAAAGTTATAGGCTTTTTGGAAACCCATTTTTACTCACCCCGTGTCCCTACACGGATTTCCATACGGGTTTCAATCTAGATTAGAAAGGAATAAGGAGAAATTGAAAATAAAAATATTTCGCTTTCTCAGATTGACTGGAGATCTCATTATAAAAGAAGATAAAACATTTTAAAGAAATGGATATAGTATCATTACAGGCATAAGCTTCAAGAGTTGGGTCCTCTTTTTTATCAGCAATATGTACTTTTTTTCTCTTTGATCTTACTGACTAATATTGTCAGTATCTCCGTACTTACCTGATACAAGAAAATACCAGGTAACGACGTCACGAATATGACGTCAGGACTCTTATGGCATTACCGATAAAAACAATAATGGTAGTTTTGAAAGTCTCGACAGAAAATATCACTAGTATCACAGCTTGTCCTATTGGACTAGTCGAGATAATGTGATATTTTCTGTCTCGACCTTCAAAACTACCATTATTCTATATAGACAAGGTAGTAGAGAAGTGCACTGTTGTCCTAGTGGTTCGTTCAGAGCAACTGTTCCATTTTGTGAATAGCAAGTCTCTGCAACATCAGGGCTGTCAGAATTACCCGATACTACATATAGAGCCTCAGCTTTCAATGACGATGTGTATGAACTTGATAATTTAATATAATTGGGGTTTGGTTGCAAGGGCAAAGAAAATAAATTTTCGTCCATTCTTAAACGCATATAATGTAAAAAAGGCGGGTACATGGAAATAAAACTTCTTTGAAACATGAAAGATTTATGGGTATCATAGTTGCTATTTATTCATTTTAAAACAAGAAGCTGAATTATTATTAAAAATTTAAGCTTTTTGTTAACCTTAAAGGTGGAACATCAAAATCAATTATGTAGAGAATGTTGCTTTTTTGGTGGATCGCCATATGCAACAAATTAATTCCTTATAAAATATCATAAAAAGCCCAGACAGCAAATTTTCAAATGAAAATTAATAATGACCTTTAAGTCAATTTCAAGGTCTAAGGTAAAAGTTTCGCAGGGGAATTATATATCAATTATTCTGAATATAAAGAGCAAATCATAAAAGGCAAACTGCGATTTTGTAACCATGGAAACAATTACTATCAAAGTAATCCCCATAACTTTAAAATAACTTTCAAGATAAAATATAAATTTATAAAACTTAATATTGTTTGTCGTTACAACCACCTGCAAAAAGATATATTGATGGTTAAAGATGGCCAAAATTAACATTTTAGCAAATATAGCTGACAGTTTCCATGCCAACCAATTGCCATAGCAACGATATAATCATTAAAACAAACTTTGTGCATTGATATCTATGTAAAAAATTTTATGGAATTTTATTTTTATGCATGCATGTATCTATACTAGTGATATTCCTCCAATCAAGGAGATCCTCATGATCTGCATGTGTAACAGAGAAATTTATGTACACTCACTATATGGATTATTGAAGATATGGCCTAACTATATACAACCTAATACTTAAGGACCATCACCATCCGCTCACCAACACATAGAGAGTTAGGACTCCGGGAGGTCTGTATTATGGTGGAGGAAGCCAAAGTACTCGGTAGAGAACCACCGGGCAACTCGACAGAAACAGACAAACCGAAGAGATATCGAAGAGATATCAACTGAATGATTTTCAGGTCAAACTGGGGACAATTTAACCTACCGAGGCCAAAATAGTTGAAGCGCTATTAATTTAGAATGACTATTAAATAAATACTCTACTAATTTGGTAGATGTTGTAAAGTTGATCATTTTTACTACTTTTACTAATGCCATATGTTCCGTATCCCAGGGAGTTTTGAGTAATTGGCCAAAAATCAGCAATTTACCTTTAGTAACGGTAGCCATGTTGCTTGTCCTCCGACTCCTCGGACACAAGTTTGGAAGTACATAGGTTTGTAATAATTAAGGCCAAGTATGATAAAAATTAACACAAGAAAGATTTTTAAAAAGTGAACGACTGACGATGGATACCAAAAAGTAATAGCTGACATATCCTTTCTGTCCAAGTGACCTAACATCACAAGCTTTGACCCCAGACTATCAGGACTATAAAGATGATTCTTTTTATAATTAGTCTCGGATGAGGTACGAATATATAAAAATCACAAGCTTTGAAGAGGACCATCGAAGGACAAACTGAATCATTTTTGATTTCGTTTAAATTGTTCAAGAGATTTCTGTTGAGAGGATCTTTGAATGCATTTTCCATATTGTCCATTGTTAAACTATGTTCCAAGCTGGTTGTAATCTTGTATAAAGTACGATAAAAAAGAATCACAAAGTATGCTGTTCAAGTGGTTTAAAAAAAGAATATATTTCCAATATATCAACAATCACAAACTAGGAAGTTGACCACCAAAAACTATAAATTATTATCAAATTTAGTTTAAACTGTTAAAGTGGTTTCAGAGGAAAAGATTTTGAATGCATGTTGCATTTCACAGCTTTCTTAATTGAACTATGTTCCTGTTGTTTGCCACCCTGGATGGGGTACAAACATAAAAATCACAAACTTCGAAGGGAGCACCCAAGGTCTAATTGATTTAAACTGGCAGAGTAACTTTAGAATCAAAAGTTTACGTCGGATGTTGCACAGACGCAGATGGCAAGTGATGCCAGAAGTCATATTTGCTATAAACAGATAAGCAAAAATGGTCATATACTTTACTCCAAATATCTTGTAAAAATAGCTTTAACATTGTAGCGAAATTGGCGAGAACGAAGAAGGTGCATGTTTTTGATACATTAAATTCTACGTTTCTTTGTATGAATGTTGGATAATTTGTTTCAGTATGTGCCATTTATATCTGGAAAAATATACAAATTTGCTATTTGTCCGTCTATTCAGAAAAATGTACAAAGTTTCCTTTCTCTCCGGCAATTGGAATTAAGATAGAAAAAAATTTAAAAAAAAGTAAATAAGTAAATAAAATCCCAAAAGTTACGAATATCGTAAGGATTACCAAATAAGGGGTTTGAAATACAACACTTTTTATTTTATGTCATTAATTTGTACATTTATTTGAGCGCGAAATATTTAACCAATTTTCCTGTAAGCCGAAAGAATAGCCACTGTACTGTCCTGAATTGAATTTAAGTATTTAATTTTAAAACTTACATACTTTCCGATCATATGGGTTGCGTATCCATTTTTCTGAAGTTTCTGTGCAAGTGTTTCTCTACCAAGTGCAGAACATGCTGGTTCCTGGGGGAAAATTTCCAAATGCTGGAAATAGAAATTAAAATAATTTTTTTGTGATTCCTAAGTGATCATTTTGTGATCTTTTAGCAGTCAATGAATGCAATCAAGGATCGTTCTTGTTTGCGATCAATGATCATACAGGTATATGCGATCAATGATCAAAAAATTATTTGCAATCATTGGTTCGAAAAGTTATGATCGGTCATCACAATTTGTTGTGCGATCCTTGATTGCACAGCGGCATTGATCACGACAGTGCGATCATTCTGATCCTTGATCGGGAGACTGTGATCCTTGATCAAAGTTATATGCTCCTTGACATTTTCAGCTAGACTTTTTACATTACCAGTTATAGTATTACTCAAATTAATTGAACAGGTTGGACGTGGCTCAATTTCCTCTGTCTTATATTGTAAGAAAAGTTTAGGTAGACTGGGCGGAGTTACCTGTCATTCAGGATTTGATAATTCCAAAACATAAATAGGTACAATAGACCAAATACATGGTGATCTTATTATTAGATCAATAATTGTTTGATTTGTGATAGTTCCTATTTATATCTTTGGGCATACAATTTACATACTATAAAGATAACTACATGAGTATTAATGATTAATTTGATTGTAATTTTTTTATCACCTAATGTTGGCACTACACTGAAAAAGTAGATTTACCCCAGTTCAAAGTTTAAGGCGAACTTCGCCCAGTGAATCTTCAGTTTTATTACAAGAGGTAAGTTTAAAACGAATAATCACGACATAATTGACCCATGACCAAACAGGTCAATTAAATAGAGTAATATAAGATGTGATTGACTAATGACAGTTTGACAGGTTCCTTATACGGAGTAGGACATGCTTACCTATTCGGACGACCTCGCGTCACGCTCGTTTTTTATTCTGGTTCATACAGTAAGTGCTTTGGTTTTAAATGTTATATTTTTATTTGCACATGGATAATATTTTCCTAGTCATAGGTCACTTTGAACATGTAAAATAGGCAATGCGCAGAATTTTATTTGCATTTCAATTGTTTATATGTTTTAAACGTTTTAAGGCTGCTAATAGAATATGAAGTAAAACTCCAGAGAAGATCGTTTCTCGCCTTAATATTGACGACTCATTTATCGAAAATTCCTATATGGATTTCAATTTCTTTTGCTTCTATTAACAAAATCTTTCAAACAACAAACTAAGTTTTAATGCATTTTGTTGCCATCTTGAACACAAATATATTTACTTGCTTGACACCATTTCAAAAGGTATCGATAAAGTTTACCAATTTTGTTTGAGATGTTTAGTGATACAGTGATTAGGTGAAAGGTGAATCTTGGGGAAATGCTCCTAACCACAAATGTCGTAAACTAGTTGGAATTTAAATAGAACCAGTTGCAACAAGTGCAGGAACCACCTCTTGAAATACTTTTTAAGCATACCTGCATCCCGACTTTGTAAGGAAACATACCAGTCATGAAGGCAGTTCTGGAACTAAAAAAACGCAAATGTAAGTATATCAATGAGCATATCTAACAGTAGAATATTTCTAACCTTTTCTTAAAAAAAATAACATATACACTTACCATCTTTATACTGTATAAATGTACAAAAAGCTAGCGTTCAGAATGATACAAACTACGAACGACACCTGTATCTTAAAATAACAAAGATGACTATTCTAATGTCATTGAAAAGTAAATTTTTACGAATAGTAATGTTATGTATAGAGATTAATACATGTCCTTTTCCATATCAGCACGGTTATCATCCCGAGACCCCCATATCAGCCCAAGGCGCCAGGCGAGGGCTGATATGGGTCGAGGGATGATAACCGTGCTGATATGGAAAAGGCCATGTCGTAATCTGTTTATTATATGCTTCCAATTAGGAGTTGTCATCACACCCGGGCTGAAATAGCCATATCACCAGTCTGATATTGATTTTCAGAACGAGGCGGTCTGATATGGCCATATCAGACTGGGTATATGATATGGACTGTTTACTTCCGCCTATATTTCCTATCCGGAAAACTGAGCATATAAACATGACAATAATATAGTACTTGTAATGACCAGGGGTTGACACTAACTTTATGACCTTGGTAGTCAAAAGGAGTAGTCCTGTAGTGATTTTACTAGTCCGAAATAAAAACTTTTTTGTGGAATTTTCCAAATTTTGTTAGACAAAAGGACAACCAGTTAACAAAATTGAGTAGTTCTTCCTTCGAAATTGAGCAGTAGTTAACACTGCTAGTATTTTAGTTCTCTGGCATTCTTGTTCATGTTTGTTTATTTGTTTTGTCTTTGTCATACTGTCGCAATTTGTACTGCTGTGAATTGCCGTGATGTTCGATTTATGATTTTAGAATTTCCCCTTTCCTTGTTATTGCTTCGGTATTCGTTTGCCGATGTATCCCAACAGTTTACTTACCTCCGTCTAGAAGACTAGGGTAAGTGTTAAACTCTAACACCCTAACTAGAGTTGTTAATAAAAAGAAAAAAACTGCACTATTAACTAATTTTTCAGACATTATATTGATAATGGTTTATGTTTTCGATACCTAGCAATGCTTAAAAATCTTAAATTTGCTACAAAAACTAGAAAACTCTTTTCTTTGCGCATATCAATAAAGTGTTGTGGACAATATCTGTATTTACCATGTAATCGCAAATCTATCATGTAATCGCAAAACTATCAAATTCTAGAATCTCACAAACCTCCGAGTTTTAATTGAAACCATTCAAGATCGATTTTCTTTCTGCTGATTCCACCCAACTTTTATCGTAAATTTGTTATAATCAAATACAAAATTAACTTTTTGATGTAATTTGAACTGCATATTGTTCTATTGATAACTCACATTTCACATCACAATTCCATTTTTTTTATTTTGGGAGCAATTTACAAATGATTTCTTTATAACCACAATACAAGTGAACACAATCGAAATGGAAGTAGAGATTTGGCGCGAAATGAAACCAGTTTAGCACATCATTTCTATTTAGATACCTGTACCAAGTTAGGACCATTGTGGCTGTCGGTGGTTTTGGACTCTTGCTCTTGACAATTGTGTTTGGTAGTTTTGATAATATTACCTCCATGAAAATATACATTCAACGCACAAACACACTTTCAAAACCAAGGCACTTGCAGTGTAAACTCCAGTGAAACTTGGAGTGACATTAGGTGTTTCGGAATAGAAAACATGTCCTGCTCTGTTAACAGCACCCGTCACAATGTAAGTGAGTCAATCCAGGAAAATGTCAAAATCGGTAGTCATATCCGCGGGAAGAAGTGAATGTAACTGAAATTGTCCACTTTCATTCGGGATACAGACACGTCATATCTTTCAATGATGCTATGGTGACGGCCATATAATTTCTTGAGGTGTGAAATTAACATAGGTTGAACAAATCCCTCACTAAGCAGTTTTTGGGACAGTATTTTAGCTCAATTAAAAAAAAATCACTGTACAAACTACACGCTCGTCAATAACGAATCAACTGTGAAATGTACACTCCATAGGCTGGGGAGGTAGGTATATTGCTGCCAAGAAAGGCAATTTTTGTATCCCCAGACTAAAACATATCATAATTTTAACAAACGTCTATTCCTTATATTATTCATCAGGTCATAGACATTTAACTAGATAAAGAGATGAAACTTTAGCGGAAACAAACAAGATGTGTTTGTGAAACACTACATATGCCCCCAGATTCCACAGTAAAATATATGAAAATACCCAATTTAACCCCTTTTTGACCTCTGTGACCTTGACCTTTGACCTATTTTTTTTGCACATTTGTGTTCCTCTTGACAAGACCTATACACTTGCAAAGTATTAAAAGTCTATCTTACGTAGTTCAAAAGTTGTTTATTACCATAAAAACACCAAATTCAATCCCTTTATTCTGAAACAGATGAAGTCCCTTTGGGCCTCTTGTTTACTGAAATGGTTTTATTTGTTAAATATATCTGTTTTAGCATGCTATAAGAAACATACAGAAAAATACTGCATTAAAATCCGAAAAAAAATTAAAAATTAATTTTTTTCCATTTGTCCCCTTTGGGCCTCTTGTTTCTCAAAAACGGTAAATGCTACCTCAAATCTGTTGCATACTGCAGTTGCGCAATTTTATTAGCAATAACATTAAAAAACCACATCTCAATAGAATACATAAAAAGGATTCTATGGCCGGTCGAATATGTGTAACAACCAATTTCACCCCTTTTCGACCTCGGTGACCTTGACCTTTGACCTGACATAATTTGTTTTGCATATTTATATTCCTCTTGACTAGACCTATACATTTGCAAAGTATGAAAAGTCTATCTTACATAGTTCAAAGTTATAGCCAAGGTTAAAGTTTTGGACGCACAGACAGACACACAGACACAAAGACAAACAGACACACAGACAAGACAAAAACAATATGCCCCCGATCCTCGATCTGGGGGCATAAAGAAAAAGTTGTGAATGTAGGTCATAATAAAACTACCGAAATGACATAACATTGATGCATTAAAGATTTTATAATTTTGTGAGAAATTTACATTAGAACGATATATATCAAACGAAATGATTAGAAACCGAAAATACCCATTGTGTCAGAGTAAAACAACCGATTTATTAAACTTATTTAGTTAAAGTCTACTTGAAAGGTATTTTATATTAGAAATAGTGACATAAAACACACATTGACATTTAACATTATTTAATAGCATTTCAAGTTCACATATTACGAGATATGCCTTCATTTTTAGGGAGGGGTACTCATTTGCATTGGATTTTGATGGCTTTTGTCTAAGGGTTAGAGAATGACATTAACCAATCCGCCACCTAACAGATCTTTCAAAACAATAAATGCCTCACTAATAGTGTGACGGGTGTCGTTAGCAGAGCAGGACATGCTTACCCTTCCGGAGCACATGATGTCACTCCCGGTTTTCATATAATAGGAGTTCACAAAATAAGTGCCTTAGTTCTTAATGTTGTGTATTTATTTCCGTGCATTGTGGCAGTCTCATGTCCTTGTTTTTTCTTTGTTTTTCTCTGTTGACGTTTTTTCCATGTTTTGACTTCGATTTTTGTGATCATCACTTCCCTTGTTCCTCCGTATTCTACTATCAATGTTTCGACATTTTTGAACTTCCATTCAAGATCTTCTCTGAAACTACTGGTCCAACTCTATCAGAATGAAACAAAATGTTTTGACCACAATGTATTGCTTGGATAACATAAAAATAATTATCAAATTGTAAATCAAATTATAAACATTCCGATTGTGTGCGATTCTATCATTGGAAACTCAAAAAATCAAGAAAATCTAATTTTTTCTTAATATTTTTACAAGAGAAATAAACGTCTACACGCTTTAATATGGCAACTTTTCAACGTTGTTCCAGAACTGATAAGTTAGGTTTAAAAAGTACAGCCAAGGATCTAAAAGTACAAAAAATCGTCATTTTCAAAACTATTGATGGGGGGTCAACTTTTGTATCCCCAGACTATAACATTTCATAATTTTAACAAGCGTATATTCCCTATATCAAAGTTAACAAGCGTATTTGCCTTTTAATACCGTATAAGTGGACTTAATTTTCGCTTTATTCGCGAACATTTTGAAGTCGCGAAAATTAAATACCGCGAAATATTATGAATATGACACTTTATACAGTAAATAATAAGCAATCGCGAAAATTTGAGTACCGCGAAAATAAAGTCCATCGATTTTCAAAGAAATCGCGAAATTTGCGTCCCGCGAAAATAACCACTTCTACGGTAGTTTATTTGGCTTTCATTTCATATCAAGGTTTTGGATAGTTCATCCATTCAGATGCAACTTTTGCGAAAACAAAAATTGTGTGGAGAAGTAGCTCTTTTCTTTGTTTAAAGGTTATGTTCATGTTACCATGTTTCACTTTGAAAAGGGAAAACAGAATTGCTAAACAAAATCCTGATGGGAAGTTGGGAAGGGGTGCGCGAAAATTGATTCCAGCGTTTGGCTTATTTATATGGGCAAACAGCAAACATACAGAATGTTATTCAAGCTTCACACCACAAATTTAGTTTCTTACGTTATGTTACTTAGGGTGTACATAATGGTTGTACGTATGTCTGGTTAAGTATCACACCATTCTTAGCTAACATGTCAATATTTGGAGATATGACAAATGGGTTGCGGAAACCGACATCGTTCCACCCTGAAACATACAAGAATGCATAAATAGCATATTGTTTGAAATAGATATTCTGACTGATCGGTAATTAGTATGAGTTTTCTTTGATCTCGTGGGGCAAATATTTTCACTATTTGCTACTGTCCGAATGCGAAACAATATGTGAAAAAAGTATCTTAGACCACGCCTACTTTGTCAATCAGTAGATCAATGTAAACACAAAAATATGCATTCATGTACAAAAACCGTTAGTATCGTACAATGAATAGGCAATTTCCCAATATCTTGAGAATTAATTTAAAAAAAGTTTAGTCAAATAGTTTTTCAAAAAATGTTCGATCAAATGTTTTATAATAAGTTAATTATCGACAAAAAGATACTTCAAATATGGTCGCCAATATTTTTCGAATCAAGAAAAAAAATATTATTGTGCTTCCCGAGAGGCGGCCGGCCTTAACTTTGGCCAAATTTACTGTTGGATCGATAAGTTTCGGTTTATCTCGTAAATGGTGCTACAAATGTATGCTAGTATGACGCTCTTGAATGCCTTTGTAATCGTCATGCTGAAAAACGTTCAAAGATACACGATTGAATCCAGGTCAACTCGTCCCACTGTCAACTCACCCCCATTTCCAGCACACTCACCGCATTTACATCAAACTCACCGCGTTAGTGTCTGGTCATCTCATCCTATCAATTTAAATAGACACTCAAGTTGTATTCTACAAGATGAAACGAGTAATGGGACAAGAATCTATGGTGGGACGAGTTGGTAATTAAAAGTCATAGTTGAGTTATCGGTTGGGGCGAGCTGGTAGAACTGGGGGCGACTCGGACAGGACAAGTGTCTAGAATTATTAATAGTGAAAGTATATATCATTAAGACAATTCTTTGCACAAGGGAGAGATACTATTTCAAAGCATAAACCACTGTCTCTAATATTTACCCTACAAAAATATGTGGATATGGGAACTCTACTACACAATTATAGACAATGTTTTTATTAGAGAAACATAATTCAATGCTTAAAAGCGTCAAGCTTTTTAGCTCACCTGGCCTAAAAGGCCATGTGAGCTTTTGCCATCACTATGCGTCCGTCGTCCGTCGTCCGTCGTCCGTCCGTCTGTCTGTCTGTCTGTCAACAATTTCAAAAATCTTCTCCTCTGAAACCACTGGGCCAAATGTAACCAAACTTGGCCTGAATCATCACCAGAGTATGGCTTCTCAAAATTGTGTTCGATTAGGCGGTAGGTCAAACAACATGGCCGCCGTTGCTAAAAATAGAACATAGGGGTAAATTGCAGTTTTTGGTCAATAACTCGAAAACCGTTACAGATATCAAAAATCTGACAAGGGGTAAAAATGATCAGCATGATGAGATATACCCAGTGTGCGATTTTGAAGTAAATCTGAAAACCCATCTCGGAGTTATAGCCCCTTTTCCGTTAAATTTTCAAAATTTTTG
>MJUU01008074.1:14700-26551 GCA_002080025.1 Modiolus philippinarum
AAAGGCGGGGAAAATTCAACATTGTCCGATTTCAATGAAATTTGGTTTCCAAGTAGATTATGATGTGGCAACTTCAAAACTGATGTTAAAAATTGTTCGTTGGCCGCTATATTTAAAATGGCTACCAAAAAAGGCAGGAAAATTCAACATTGTCCGATTTCAAAGAAATTTGATTTCCAATTAGATATTGATGTTGCGACTTCAAAACCGATGTTGAAAAATGTTTGTTGACTGCCATTTACAAAATGAAGTCTCGACTTCAAAACTGGTGTCGAAAGTGGTCCTTAGCAAGAACGTTTTTTATAAAAAAAATCCCAACAAAGAAATATAATAAAACATGATCAGACTTTAAAAACAGTGTAAGATATTGGAGGTGTTCGACCTACGAAAGTTTGAGAAACTGAAGATCAACTGTATGACTTACATTGTTACCTTGATTGTGGCAACTGAAAACCAGGTGAGCGATACAGGCTCCTGGGAGCCTCTGGTTTTAAAAAAGCTTATACTTGTTCTATATTTATCCTCCCATGTTGTAATGTAAGTAGTTGACAATATAACAAACGGACTGGGAAACGCAGCATTTTCTCTCCAGGAACTTTATATAGCACTGTACTATTTGTTAAAATTATTTCACATATATTCTGTTTTTTTGAATATTTGATGTCATTGAAATTGGTAAAATGATACGCCCGCCATCAAAATATGACCAGTTAGATAACTTTATCAAAGTAAGACTGCACTTCTACTACAGGGCCTTCTTTATTACATATTTACCTGATAATAAAGGTTTTACCGGTGGCCATTTCAGTACAAGGTATATATAAAAGATAATGATTACTTGATTACCTGGTGCAACCCTGAGGAGAGTAATTACATATTGATAGCTGACCATAACGGACAGCAAGCCATGTGTGCCCTAACAATATTTCAGTGAATTCGATTTAGTAATCTTTTGATAGAACCGAATGTTAGAGATCAAACACAGTTGAATCTTATTTTATTCTATCATGGCATAAAATTCCAAAAATTCACGCTATGGCTTGACACATACACACACACTTTATATAATTTATATCAATGAGTTAAATATCAATTTATTTAAAATATACTTTAGAAGCCTTTAAGGTAGTAGAACTTGGTAAAGGGATATAACTTAAACATTTTAAGATATATTTAAAGCTTCCCAATGTTATATACACAATACAATGATTGATTGATAAATTTATAACAAGTAAATATATTTTCACGACATAGTCACGGATCTTTTAACAAATCGACACTGATATGATATAATAGAAAATATAGAAAGAGAGGAAAAAACAAAAAAAAAATATAGGGTAATATGACACCTACACACACACACACACACACACACACACAAAAGACCTCCTGCTCAACACTCACCACTGGTAATACTTTACATTTACAGTTTATTACATAAATGCTGTCCACATGACACCAAGTCACTGTCCATCAACTGCATGTGCACAGCAACATAATTTAAGCTATTACCTACTGACTCTATCCTGGCACTCACATTCTCACTTACACATATACTCACACTGTGTCATTCAAATAAAATTTTCAGAGTTTGCCATTTCCTCTCTATAGAGTGTCCAACTGCAGGGGACTTATACCAAACGACTGACAACATTTCAATTTTGTACATATTTTGTATTAATTGAAAAAACCCACATAAGTTAGGTAATGACCTACTATAACGACATGAGTTTATGTAATATTTTCCCAGAAGCAGTAACAAGTTAATAGAAATATCATATTCTTAAGAACCAAAGATAATATCTTTTGCATTTAATATGATATAAATATCGCATTTGCTTTTGAGCAATTCAAATAACTCAAGCCAAAAATTTCTAACAGTATAACATTCATAAAATATGGTGGGAATAAAATTTGGTGGATGCCACCAAGTGGTATGAAATATGTTTCAAAAAATTTTAATAAATTCTGGAGTGATATATTTAATAGTTGGAGTTTACTCTGTCAAAATTTTCAGGAGAGTGTTGAGAGTATACTTAGTCAATCCATATGGTTTAACGAATCTTTAAAAATCAATAATAGTGTTGTGTTTTTCAAAAAATGGGTTAATGCAGGAATTTTTTTTATAAATGACCTACTGAATGATAATAACGAGATTATGTCATTTGAAGAATTAAGATTGTCATATGACATGGAAGTAAATTTTCTCCAGTATCATTCATTCCTTCACATGATTCCTAAAAGATAGAAAGATATGTTAAGTAATGCAGCAAAGTTAAATGAAATAACTTCAGAATATTTTTTACTAATAAACACAATGGAAAATCTTGTCAAGCATTTTACAAAACATTTTTGACTTTGTGTTCAGAATCACCAATAAAACAACAAAATAAATGGAGTGATGAACTGAATTATGAATTCAATTTATCTAAGACCTTTTTCAATAACAAGAAACAATAAACTTATTAATTTTCAGTATAAGATAACACATCGGACTTTGAGTACAAATTCCAAACTTTTAAAATTTGGTCTTGCAGAATCTCATCTATGTAGTTTTTGTATGGAGACAAAGGAGAGCATCCTGCATTTATTTTATGAATATTTAAAGCTTCTAACAGACAAAGATGATTTTAATTCTTTTTCAAATCAAAACTTAAAATCATAAATAAAACTGACTGTTTTAAACGCTTAACTGATTTAAAGAGTTATCTCCCTTTACCAAGGTCTACTACCATAAACTCGAGGTGTATTAACATTGACAATTTGCTTGATTGGATTTTCAAAAAGAATACATCGACAAACGAACACCGAAGCAAGATCGAGGAAAGGGGACATTCTAAAATCACGGCAATTCACAGCAACACAAATTGAGACAGTATGACAAAGACAAAACAAATAAACAAAAATGAACAAGAACGCCACAAAACTAAAGCACTAGCAGTGTAATCCCCTATAAAAACTGAAGTATCATCAGGTGATCCGGAAGGGTAAGTATGATCTGCTCCATGCATGACACCCGTCACACAGCCAGCTAGAATATGATATTTGAAAGATCTGTTGGGTGGCTGATTGGTTAATGTCATTTAAAAACCAATTGATACGTGTTACTTCTTTCAAACAGTACCATGGTAGAAGTTTGAAAAGTTTTTAATAATCTATTGAGTAATTGGACAATAACCAGAACAAATCGGTACCACATACATCAACAACAGAGACAAAACTAAAAGATTACAGTGTGATATACAAAACAACACAAAAAAACTAGAGCACTGACAGTGTGAACTCCTACTGAAAACCGGGAGTATCATCAGGTGTTCCGGAAGGGTAAGCATGATCTTTTGGGCCTGTCAGGATCATGATGGAATTTGAATGGCTAAACAAGATCATACCATATCTGTTAGTGTTTTCTTTTGTCTTTGTTCTGGTATGTGTTTTTGTCTGGTGCAGTTCTCTTGTGGATTGTGCCATGTGATTGTAATTTTCGGCCATTGTGGGTTCTTTACTGTTATTTTGACTTTATAATTTAAGTTAATGTGATGGAAGATTCCTTACACATGCTTAAAGCAACAAGAAATGTGTTTCTTCAAATTCTTAAGAATTGTTCACAATGCATTCAGTCCTATCTGTATGTTTTAAAAAGTGATAATATTTTAATTTCAGCTATTCATTATTTTGAATGGCCATGCAGGAAGCATAGCTGACTCATACCGGACATTACAGTGACACAACAAACGCGCATATTTTTACGATCGTCGAAAAAGATTAAAAATGTTCGATTGGACTTTTCTGTATAATAAATCATGGAAGAGTAATACCGACTCAATGAATTTTATTTTTTCCGGGACCCCACAAGAAACGGAAATAGGTAACAGTATATAACAGCTGCAACCAAAAGCAAACAGAAACAACGGTACCTAAACAAACACGCAAGAATAGCCACCAATTTATCAGGGACTTGTATTGGAGTTGATGTAATCTTGAATATTCATAGCAATGTACACAGATAAACAGAAAGAGGACATGGAGTAAATGCACATGAGACAAAGTCTCTAAAAATACATGGTAGAACAATGTTTTTACTGTTTTTCTTCATCTTGAAGTCACCATAAGGCATTCAACAATGAGCTTTGCTCATACCTCATAGTAAGTCAAGACGACCCCTAGCACCGGTCGAGCAATGCTACATCTTTTGTATCTAAAAATATGAAAGACATTGATCCAAATTTCTTTAACTTTACAGACGAACGGAAAATTCAAAACTTATGAAACTAAACTTCCTCAAAACAAGTAAAAAATATAGGTTCCCTTTTAAAACAGTCAATGGAACTGAGTTCAGGGAACTTAGGTTGAATAATTTGTTTATATGTTTTTATTTAATGTTTGTTATACTTATTGTTTATTGTTTGTAACAAACATCTCATGTTTAATGACAATAAAGGATTTTAATTTGAATTTATATCCATGGATGCGGGATCGTCATAAAACATATATTAAACTGGCAAATGCTCCAACAATCAATGTCATCTGTTGCCCAACAAAAGCACTAATATCCTAAGCTAAAGACAATTACAACAGAAGATGAATATACTTCATCGAATTCGCATTAGTAAAATCACTGCTTTTAAGAAGACAAACCCCCTATATGGGGATAATTCCATTTTATAAGCTTCTTCGAGGAGAGAGGGCATAGAGGTTTCAATAACAGCATAACAGCGAACTGATTTTCCAATAACAGATAACAATGTATTGGAATTTCCGTGATAAAAGCAAACTGATTCTTCAAATAACAGATAACAGGATTTTGGACATTGCAATAACAGATAGCAGATAGCAGAGAATTAATTTTATCCAATACACACAATAACAGTTAATCCCCTTTCCCCCTTCTTTTATGATAAAACTCAAAGACTTCAATCATTAAACAAGTATTTCACATTTCAATATTTGAACGAATTACAATAATATATCTGTAACTGTCAGTTACTGTTAATATTTAATAAATATAAACATACCATGAACAATGCGGTTCCAATGTAAAACCATGCGTGAGATCAGATCTACCGGTAGAGTAAACATCTTATGTTTCTGATAAGAGATATGGAACACTGAAGTGAAATCCATTATAGGGGAAAAACAAACTTCAGCGGACTTAAGTTGTTTACGGGAAAGATCTACTATCAGTTGGGAAACAGTTATGCCAGCGCGATCCACAACATTTTGATTTCAACCGAAAAACTTCTGCAGTGATGACCTCAAGCTATGGATAACATTCCTTTGTTTAAGTAGTCTATTTGTCAAAACAATATGCTTACTGACTTTTACTGCAATATAACGATATATAATGTTATGAAAAATTCATATGAATAAAATTTTTTCTTTGTATTTATGATGTTGTCATTGTCAATCGACTATTTTGTTTAGACTTGTGGTTCGGTTCTCACCTGCTTGATCGAGACAAAAAATATGAACAAACTAAAATACTGATGCTATACTTTTCTAACAATTTACAGAAAGAGCGAACAGCAATCAGAACCACATGTCAAACTACATCTAGTTTTTATTTAAATAAATATCATGCAAAAAATCTAGTAGTGGTCGAACCTTTTCTTCATCTTCGAAGAGATAAGGAAATTGTAAAACTTATTTGTATTCTAGTGCTAAAATTATCAGTATTGCCCTTATAAAGTTGTTAAATATCCCTAACATTGAAACTTTAAAGTGCAATTGATACGACAAAGTAACTGAGAAAAGATTGATTGATTGATTGATTGAAATGGGGTTAAACGTCACCTTCAGCAGTATTTCAGCTATCTCATGACGGTCAGTTTAATGGTGGAGGAAGTCGGAGTGCCCAGGGAGAACCACCGACCTTTGGCAGGTAACTGACATACCTAATCATATACGATTGTAAGTCGAGTGCACCCTTTCTTGTAATGTACAAAGTGGGGCGCGAACTCACACCGCAGTGGTGATAGACTACAGTGGTTGTAAAGGTAGTGGAACTACCTCAATCACTTGGCCACCCAGGCCCCACTTAAGAAAAGAAGCTGTTTGGGTAATGAAAAATTTGACCTGTAAAACATTCAATGATATAAATTGTATTTTGTTTAGAAAGAAATTGTCGCAAAAAAGAAAGCCCTTATGATGACACTTTAATGCCTTTTCTGTAATATGAGATAAAAGATAAAACTATAATACAAAAAATATTATGACATCCAAATTATTTTGATAACTTTTAACTTAATTATAAAATAAAAGGAGATAACAAGATACGTGTACAATGGCTGAAAGTTACAATCTGCCGGAGAACTATAAAGTAAAACCATAAACAAGACAAAAGACAAACGTTAACAACGATAGGAACTCGAGACAGTCGGACTTGGTAAAATCATTAGCAAAAGTCAGCAGTAGAGTTCAACCGATTTATGGTTACCTAAAGAATCCCCTGTCTCTGTCCCCGTTTCCCTAAATTATAAACATACGAATACAATCCAATACAGGTAGACTACTAAAATATCGGTGAAATTAATATAGAATATTACATGGGTAAATCCGTATTACATGCTGTATCAACCCGAGACGTTAATATCATCCCGAAGGCTTGCCTGAGGGATGATATTGGTCAAGGGTTGATACAGCATGTAATACGGATTTACCCATGTCATATACTGTTTATCATATATTTGAAAAAGAACAAAGGTCTAAGTAGTTTTCTAATTAAAATAACACGTGACCTTTGATACAGATTTTTTAGGTGTGTAATAAAGGGTATCAGCCGTGACTGATATCGATATCAACCCGGGGTGAAGATACAGGACGAAACATGACGTCTGTATTACACATGCAGGATTCTTGTATTTATAACTAAATATATGATAAACCAGAATAATAACCAGCAATATATATAGTATGCTATAGCCTAAATTTACACATCAATTTATATTGATATACTAACCGAGGTCATCAGCTACAATAAAAACAATATTTGTATGGTTGTCACCATATATAACCGTAAAGGCAATGGCTGCCAGGACCAAAATTCTGCAGTTGAAAAAAGCCATCATCAAGCCTGCTAACACTTGGCAGAAATGGTCCTTATATGCCAATAAAATAAGTCGGTGTCAAAAAAAAACGTGGTTTTCCTTCAATTTAATATAAATTGATATTTAAAGTTAAATTTGTAAGATTTTCTCTAAAATGTGTGTTCCTTTATTTACGGAAAATGATCATTGATCACGAACGAGTTTTAGTTATTGAACCTACAGATTATTTTTGTATTACCTTCTTGATTGTTTTATGCAGAAAAAAAAACTCTAATACAAAACACATGCTGCAAAGAAATTAAACAATTTATCAAATCAAACGACGGTGGTGGATCCAGACTTTCTGCAAAAAGGGGGGGGGGGATGGGGCTCCGACCGACATATTCCTTAAGGGAGCTCGGAACTCACTATTCAGATAAAACCTGGTTATTTTGAATATTTTCCAACTTAGGAAGGGATCCTTCCCCCTCTTGGATCCGCCATTGTAACTCACGGACTGAAGCGTTACAAAAATAGCACATTATAACATTTACATGCGCTATGCATTCCATACAACTTTAAGACCATCTACCGGTCTACCCCTCCTCTGGGGAAAGGGGAGGGGTGAGTAAACCTAGTAATCAATACAATTTTTGCACCTGTAATCAAGGATAATTAGTACTAGCAATGTGATATTATCATGATTGTTATAGTTAATTTTAAAAAAAATATGGTATCTAAATATAGATTACACCGCAAGATACCGTTCCTTACCATATTCTATCCAATAGGGATAGTTAAATTTCAAAATTTTAATTGCAAGGCTTGCGCTTTTCTAGTGCAATTCCCATGTAGATTGTGGCCTGTGGTTGTAACTTTCGGCGATCGGAAATGTTTCCCGTTATCACTTGCCTTCTAGTACACATCTGTCGTCGGATTGCGTGGATATTTTTGTGTAATAATAATATGAATGACAATAAACATCGAAAGTTGGGTTCTTTAATGTTCTTGTAAAAAACGGATAGTTATAATGACTACAAGGAATGTAAACGAAGAAAATTCAAAACTTTGTAATCCTTAGACTTGGTCCTTCTGAACCAAACTTGATTACAATGATCACTGAAACGTTGTATTAAAATTGTGGAAACTTTATCGGGATCAGTTAAATGTTGTCTCCTTGACATTTACCCCATTTCCTTTCTTTTTCATATTAAGAAGAACGGTCATGGCCAGAACAGACTTTTGTAGAACAGTCATGGGTAGAACAGGTCATAGCTCTACCAGATTAACGGTCAGGTTTCTAGCGATGACCGTGACTGGTCAGAGCGATCAGGATTCTAGAGCAGACTTAGAGCTGTTCTAGAGCAGACTTGATACCTGTTCTAAGTTAACTTAGAGCACTGTGACTTAGAGCAGCTTTTATGACTGCTTCAAGTAAACTTTATGAGAGGTTATGTCTGCAATAATGTATTTAAATATTACAGAAAGAGGAAACTACGGGTTTGAATAGTAGGCAATATGATCAACATGTTGACAGAACATTATAATTTGAGATTTTTGTAATGGAAAACCTGGATTTATATACAAAATGTATGTTTAAACATGCATGTAATATATAATACATCCATTTTGCCACAAGCGGGCAGCTAGATCCAGCATGTTGCCATGGTATTTTGTCAAATTTAGGAAAGGGTTAAAAGCAAATAAAAAATGACTTTACAAACTGAAATGAACCACAGAGAATTTATTTTGAACATTTGTAGCTTCATTTTTTGGGAAAGCTTCATTTTTTGGGTTAATAAGATACGTTAAATAGATACTTTCCGAATGTTTTATTTGCATATGAACAAATCTAAAGATATCCGTGACAATTTTTATTTGTTTGAAATGTGTTTGCTCATTGCATAATATTGAAAATCTGAAAGAACTGAAATTTCTGAAAATTGCAATTTTGCTTTTCACTTTTTAGTGCTCCAAATTCATCACAATTTTGTAACTTCTGAAGCGAAATGAAATCAAATAATGAAGGGTTGCATTTTGTGAATGATGAAAGGAAATGATATAGAGTAAATGCAAATGAGACAAAGTCCCTACAAATGAATTATTAAAACAAGCTAAGTAACAACGCTTTTATTCCTTTTCTTTATCTTGAAGTCACCATTAGGCCTTCACCAAGTTGAACGAGCTTTTCTCATACTTCATAGCTAGGTCAAGACGGCCTGATTTGTGAGGAATTGTTTGCTAAATAGGGTCTGTAAGTCTCGTCATGTGACAGCGAGATTTCACGATAAAATTGAAATTCGAAAACGTATCCCGCCAAAACATGACGTTTTTGGATTATGACGTTCACTTTTTTGCTTGGTACGTCATATATTGTCGTGAAAAATGCAACTTCCGGGTACAAAAATTGTTCCCGAAAGTATTAAAATTGAACGAGACTGACAGGCCCTATGTCGAACAAAGCTACAACCATGTCTTTTCTGGTCATGGATGATTGGTTGTTAACAAACATTGAATAAACTGCAAAAGTGTTTTTACAATCAATGTCATCCGTTACCCGACAAAAGCGAGTCTGCTGTTCGTCTGGAATATTCTAGAAACTGAAAAGTAGAAATTCTAGACACCTAAATATATCCAATAAAGGTCACTTAAGCAGTTGAATTTCTGCTCTTATTTTGATCCAAATCCAAGTCGAAATATTGAAAATATTAAAAATCTCGAAAATGTCAATTTAAGATATGTAATACTTTATTGCACAATTATACCCTTATGAGGTAAAGCAATACAGGACAAAAATATATACCACATATAAAATTGTAAACAAAAATGACATAAAAAAGTAAAAATCTGTGTACTTTAATGGTGTTTTGTATATTCCATCCATTTATCGAAAATTAAGGACCTAAAAATGGAATATTTAGTGAAAACGAAAAAATAAGAATTTTGAGTGGTGTACTATAAAGTGACAAAAATATTGACTATGAGTGCAGGTTATATTCATGGGGGATGCACGGAAAATGATTTCAGATCATGGTCTAGTCTTTTTATGTGAGTTCATGAAATCACTTTCTCATTCATTCATTGACAATATTTTACTAAAAAAAAATACTTAAGAAGTGTTGAAATTGAGTATTACTGATTCTAATCTTTTTGATTACTTGTGCTCTATCAGAGTTTACAAATTTTTGAGTTAATGGTCTTCCAAAATTTTTGATTTGATCTCTAAAATTTAGTTTTTGCATGTGGTCATTTCGACAACTTTTGTCTCTTCAGTGCAGAAATCTAAACATTTGGAAGACTATAAACTCAAAGATGCTTTTTAAAAACCCGATAGAGATCAAATGAACAATATGATCTAAATGCAAAACCAAAATTTTCTAAGGCTAGAGCTTTGCATGAGGGAGATATTCTAGTTTTTAACAAAACCAACAAAACCTGTTTTATAAAAGACACTTCTGCCTTCATATCATCGAGTGTCTATGGGTTATCGTTGCTCTTTATAGAATATGAGTATCTACCGTGAAATAAGTCCTAGAGGAACAAATTTCATAGCTCAGTTGGTAAAATATTTTCCAGTGGGGAAGAATTTGCTGCTCACCTGATGAAATAATCTCCAGACGGAATAAATATCATAGATATATCAATAACATATGTTCCATTTGGAATTTATTTCATAGGATACTATTTTGACTTACATTAGCGACAATATTTAATTCTCCATCATTTGGTGGAATAGAAAAAGATGTAAAAACAATATTTAATAAAACAACGGCAGTAGAATACCGAAGGAACAAAGGAGTGAAAATTACGAAAATCGTTAGAAAAGTCCAAAGGCTTGGCCAAAACGAGAACAAAGATAACAATGACGCCAGACACAAAACAACGACGCTAGACAGACAGAAAGCACAGAAACAGAAATCACAACATTCAAAACAAAGGACTCACAGTGTGAACTCCAGTAAAACTGAGAGTGACATCATGCATTTTCTGTACAACATGCATTTTATTGTTTTAGTTGCACCAACCGATCAATAACCCTTACTATGCCCAATTACTAGAACTCAATCGGGATCAGTGATAGTTTTTTCACTAGACTCAAGCTAGCGAACAATAAGCCAGCGAACAATAAGCAAAATCAAGCCAGCGAACAATAAGGTAGCGAACAATAAGAAAGGGCGCCAAAATGATCACAACTAAAAACCGAAGAGATGCATACGACAAGAATCATGTATAAATCTGATCACAACTAATAACCAAAGAAATACATAGACATAAAACGTTCACAAATAATGATTGTATATTCTAAATACCCCAAACTCATTAATTTTTTATTTATTTTTTCATCGATAGTATTTGATTTATATTCCACAATAACACCTTTTTAATTTTACTTCTTTTCAACTATTTTTGAAAGAATAACGGAAAAGACGAAAATAATTGCATAATTTTTATAATTAGACGGAAATATATTCAATAATATACGATTTGCTGTTAAATTATGTTTACATGTGTGCATTTTAAATCAGTTACACTTTTAAAATATAGATACTTACTCGTTGCATTTAGTTTTTTAAAATGGAGGGCGAAAAAATGTTTGGGTATTACTGCTTTCATTGAAATCAAGCATGTTAAAGATTTTGAAAAGCCATAATAAAAATTATGTTCTTAGTGAAAAAGTTCAGTGTTTTCTGAAGTTTGCTAGATCACGATGCTAAGATATTTTTATAGATTACTGAGAATTTCGGTTTTTCTAATCATAATTCTTTCTGATATATGTATTAAAATATATATATGTATTTTAAAACCAACCGGGAGGCGTCGCTAAATAA